>CATIWM010064745.1:0-14545 GCA_949671775.1 Mallotus repandus
ATATATATATATATATATATATATATATATATATATATATATATATTAGCTATAAAAAATTATCCAAGTATATTATTAGAATAAATACATAATTTTTATAGAATATATTATATTATATTATATATATATTTTTGCATCTGAGGCACTTTGTATCTGGTATCATATAAGATCTGGCTAATCCTAATTCGATCTGGGTTGGACTCTAAAGGGCGGCAAAGATCTCTTTATTAACGTTTCTGCATACGTTAGGTCTCGAACCGGAAACCTTAGTTTAAACGGCATTAGACCTTAACCATCTGACCTAGCGCTAATGAGTAAATAAATTATAATATAATTTATATTTTTAAAATTTATTTAGACTTGGTTTAAACGTGTGGACAACAAATAATATAATAAGTTGACTCCATAATAAATAAACTAAATATGAACCGGTTTAAACCCGTCAAGGCTCATTTGTTCATTTCAAAAAGCTACCAATAAAATGATTTCCCTAAAAGTATTCTTCCAGAAAAAAATGCTTCATTAAAATATAATTTTTTGATTTGGAATTTCACTTTATAAAAATATAAAATTCCATGTTTAATTTAATATTTGTAGAAGATATAAATATTCTTGTCAATAAAATTAATTTTTTTCACCTTTGTTTACTTTTAAGGATAATTCACTTAATTTTTTTTTTGGCAAAAGATATAGAAAAGCCCTTCAACTTTTATTATAGGAGTAAATATTGCTTTAAAATTAATGATAAATTATAAAAAAAAAATCTTACTTTTTTTTATTTTAAGTATAATTAAATTCTAAATATTCTTAAAATCCTACATGCCCATTTGTCTTTATATCATTTGATTTCTTAAAAAACATTATTTTAAAGAGTAAAATCATTTTAAGAAATTATTTATTTAAATCACATATCACTAATTTCTCAAATAATTTCAAAGTGTAAAATTATTAACCACATTTGTACAAGTGTAATATTATCAAATTAATTATCAAAATTATTCTTAAATATATGTTTTTTTTTCCTTAAGATGATTCTAGCATGTAAAATTTTTTATTTTTAGAAAATTATTATTATGCTTAAATAAATAATCTTTGCTCTAAAATTAAAAAAATTAAAAAATTAAAAATTAATTGGCTAAAAACAAATAGGCGTATTAAATTTTAAAAATATTTAAGATTTAATTGCACCAAAACTTTTATTAACAGTCCAAAAAATCAAATTCTATCTAATATACATCTATAATCTATTTTGTAAAAAGTTCATAAATTTCTCAAAACTGAGAAACCATCCAAACTATCATAATCGATATTCTGTGTCTGCTTCATTCTTAATGCGTAACACCACATTTAAATATCAAACTATTTAATCATCCATAAAGTATAAACCGCCCCCAAGCCCTTGGCCTAGTGGCATGGAGGTGGTGGTTGTTGGAGGTTCAATTCCCCCCTCCCCCTCCAACCTCCTCACAAATCCCTTTGGTCAAAAAATAAAGTATAAACCATTCGAACTATTCCTGCACAATCCATAGTCAAATAAATGATTGAAATACAATTTTAAGATTCAATTTTAGATCAAAGTGCTTAAAGGAAAAAAGATTACCTACACATCTTCTCAGCCCAGAATAATTTGTCAACTTTATAAATCCAGAGTCCACCTTTCACAAAATTATTTGTCCAACTTAAAACTCAATCATCCAACATATATCATCAAACATATAGGTACTGCAAGAAGTTGTAAGAAAGAAACACTGATCCTTCAGCCAAAAAGTCATTTCTTGCCTAACCCAACACATTCTCACATACAAATGTATCGAATAATTTAGGCTCGCTCAATAATTATGGTCCATGAAACTCCTCAAATTGATTCAAGTCACTATCGGAAACTCCCATAATATTCCACAGGGCATTATTAATGAAACTTTGGGTTTATAAAGCCTACTCTACTTGAAATATAAAAGCCGGGGCTGCTGGTAGCAAGGAATACAACATTGATAACAGGAAAGAAAAATTTGTAAAATTTATGTGTTTATGACGGAAGGAATGTACTACCAGCAGCAAAAAAAAGAAAAAAAAAATATTATTATTATTATTATTTTACTTGTTGGCAAACTGGATTCCCTTCTCAATAGATGATAGAAGCTCGGGCTTCAGCTTTTCCAACCCTTCCTTTTCATAATCAGAAAGAGGACCCAGACCAAGAACTTCCTCAACTCCATTCTTCCCAAGCCTCACCTGGAAACCATACGGTGTAAACATTACTAGCATCAATAGACCCAAAAAAAAAAAAGAAGTTATATAACTTGCACAAATAGATGTAACTAACATCAATTGGCACATGCAAACAATTAATAAAATATTTACGAACATACAACCATCTTGATAAAATGGTACCAAGCAAAAACTTAAAACAATTTCCTACTGTTGCAAGAGATGTCAAGAAAAAATTAACACTATTATCTTCCCAACTGCCAATAACATAAAACAGAAAGGAAATCCTTGCTAATTCTTTGCTGCTGTAGAATCATGGATGGCTTCTTATATCTATTTTTCTTTATCTACTATGCATGGATGAGACTACAACCAGTGGATATCCATAAATTATACCACATCAAGTTTGGCCATATTTCAGGTCAGAAACATAATGCTGGAAAAGGTTCTAAAATAATTGCAAAAATTAGAATTTCCTACATCTTCAGCAGTAATTTAAAATTGGAACAGTTTTGACACTAGCATTAATCAATATAGAGACCATTCATTCACTTAAGACACAAAAACCTCAAATCATAAAAGCCACTGCAATAAAAGATAGAAAAAGATGTTTTCCACCAATATAAACCAATTAAGGAACATTTTTTACTGCTGTGATGCTGTCTGTCTACTATCAAGCACTAGTTAAATCACCTTTGAAGCAAAGAAAGGAAGTTCAGTGACAGTTGATTGCACAAACGAACACTCCACCACATCTGGGACCCCATTGAGTCCCTTCAAGCAAGCATCAGCAAATATGGCACCTGCATAGCTGCAAAAGCCCATCAAAATAGTCAGCAACCAGAAAAACTGTAATTTTCTGCAGCAGAAGAAAAAGAACATGAACTGAAACAAATGCCCAAAAAAAATAAAAAAGATAAAGATAAAGATAAAATAATCATGGAATGCAGACAATGAACCCATTCCCTAGTAAAATATCAACTAACAATTCATGAAATCAGTTTACAAAAATGACTTCTGATGGTATTTTTAATTTTAAAAAGAAGCATGTAACCAATACACTTTCAAGAAGGCTGTAACTGGAGTAATGCCAATTAAATGCATTGTACATAACATGTTCAGTGGATTCAATCAGATGCAAAGAAATTCAATGAAATAAATTTAGGATAACAAGGTATATATTTTAAAAACATCAACCTAATATAAGTTACATGTTAGATTAATAATAAACCTTAAACTAGAGACAGAACAAAATAATTTGAGCATAATTTTGTGGACTTGAGTTCACATTGCTCGTTCTTCATGATTAAATTTGAGAAAGATCAGTCTGTCAAACCAATCACCTCATCATGAATCATACTGATAGTTCAACCCCCAATTCCAATCAATTCAGAAAAATCAAATTTCTGGTAGGCTGGAGTTGCAGTTTTAGCAAAAAATTCAACTTAGCAGCAAAATTTCTGTAGAATCAAGACTTTAACTTAACAATGTAATGTTCCTAATAAGCCACAGCACTAAAATTTAATTACAATGCAAACTTACGCCATTGACAATGTTGCAGATCCCTTTCCAGCCTTTGCTTCTACAACCTCAGTGCCTCCATCTTGAGTTCTCTTTGTAAGAGCTACAATATCTTCATCTGGCAAATTGGCTTTTGGAGTGGCCTATAGAAAAATAATGGACAATCGATGCAAATTACTAAAGTCCATAATAAACACATTCATATTTATGGCCCACAATTACATCAGAATGAAGTTTACTTGTGAAAATAATGGGAGAATGGTTATGCCTGCATGGCCACCAACAACTGGTACATTAACCTCTGCAAAACAAAATATAAAGCCAAAGTCAATACAGGACATCATCAACCATACATCAAATCTGTGTATGTAAATGTATTGTATGTTCAAAAGCAAATGGCTTCAAAATAATTGATCAAAAAGTTCCACATCACAGTTATCTTTGAAAGAGCAAATTCTACAAAAGGTATAATTTTATACACAATATGCCAAGACAGAAACATAAAAAATAGCTTCAGAAATATAAATAATAGTTTCAGATAACATGGTAGCTAGGTCAAACCTGCAACTGGAACCTTAGCCTTCCCAGCATAGAAAGTCTTAGCCCTAACCACATCAAGCGTGGTTACACCAAACAATCTTTTGGCATCATAGGTTCCTGCCTTCTTGAAAACCTCAGCAGCAATAGGTACCGTAGAATTCACAGGGTTGCTAATCATATTAACAAGAGCCTAGTCCAAAACAATTTGATTATCAACTCAATTCCCATAAAATCAAATCATTCAAATGTATAAAAGAAACTCACATTAGGGCAGTATTTGGCAATTGCTTCACAGAGACCCTTAACAATTCCAGCATTGATGTTAAAGAGATCATCACGTGTCATCCCCGGCTTTCTAGGAACACCCGCTGGGATTATTACAACATCTGATCCCTCTAGGGCTTCCCCTAACTGATCATCTCCCATGTATCCTTTCACCTATAACAAACAAATAGTTAGACCTTGTTTGGGATGCTAATTCAATTGAAATTTGTTTGGTGAACTCTCAAATTCAATATTTCAACTTAGATTAAATAATGTCAAAAGTGACATAATTTTGCAAAATGTCGATTAAATTGATCAATTGAGCATAATTGTTTTTCCAAATAATGCCTTCTTAATATAGAATGCTACTGCAATTTTCATTCCCATTAAAACCTACACAAAAAAAAATTTAAAAATATAGAAACGAAGCAATTTTAGCATGAAGTGGACAAAATTAATCAAACAGCTTAACATGTAAAGATCCACAATAAAACCCAGATACGACTAAGAATTAAATTTTACATAAAAATGAAAATTTTTTAGGGTAGTAAATAAAAATAAAAATGAAGTTAAATTAATGAAGAAATGAACGTATACATACATCAGATCTGGTATTGATGTGGCTAACATCGGCGGCGACACCAGGAGTGTTAGCAATATCGTAGAGAGCGAGGTTAGAAACAAGAGGGTTAAGTTTCATGAGAAGAGCAAGTGGCTGACCAATACCACCAGCGGCACCGAGAACGGCCACCTTACGGCCAGGGACAGACTCAGATGAGTAGCCACGGCGGAGGATATGAGAAGAAGTGGAGTTTGTTAGGGTTTTGACGGTTCTGAACAGTGACGGCCTCATTTTGCTTGATTTTTTTTTTTTCTCTTTTGGAGGGCGAGAGAGGCTGAAAAAGAGGTTTTAGAGATGTCGTTTGTGTGGGTGAAAGTCTCGAGGAGAAGAGGGCTTTTGAATTTATCGGTGGTTTTATAATAATTTATTTGTTTGTTTATATAAACTAATTTTTTTTGGTGGTTAAAATATTTATTAAATATATAATTATTTTAATTTTTAATTATAAAATATATAAATTATTATAATATAAATAAAATAAATTTTTAATATTAAATAATATGTAATATTAATAATATTTTATATAAGACATATATTACATTATAAGAGTCATTATAAAAAAAATGCTAATATAAAATTAATTATTTAAAAATATTCACATATTTATAATAGGATTCTTATATGAAAAAAGTAAACATATGATATAATTATAAAATAATATAAAAAAATAATATTATATTTAGAAGAGTAATATTATTTATCTATAATATAATTAAAATAAATTTATAAATTTGTAATAAATGTTATTTGTAATAAAATGAATTAAAAATTTAAATTAAAATATTTAGTTTATATTAATCATATAATAATTTTTTTGACATTATCTAAAGATAAGAATTTTTAAATTTTATTACTTAAAAATAATTATATTTTTTTAATCACTTACATGTAAAATATATATCTATACTATATATAAATCTTATGAAATAAATTATTCTTATTTATCAATTAATAAAAATTTTAATTTTTATAGTTTTATAATTTTCTAATTACTTTTATATGGATTAGAAATTGTGTACAACTATATAAATTAAATTAATAATAAAATTATTGATTTTAACTGTTATTCATGATTCATATATATACAAAATGCATTATAAACACAAATTTTTGTAAAATATTTATAAATAAATCTTATAATAATTTAATAGTTTATGTATATAAAAGAAATTATTTTATTTTTATTTTTATTTAAATATGTTTGACTTTTAAATATAAATTTTAAATTTTAAATACAAACTAATACTATTTTCATCAACTTCAAAATTTTTCAAAACTAAACTAATACTATTTTTATTAAAATATAAAAGTATATGTCCTTTTTTGTCCAAAAAAGTTTTCCCTCCATTTATACTTATATATATATATATATATATATATATATATATATAATGCAATTTTTCATAATTTATATAAAATATATATTAGCCAAGTGCATGAATTTTGCCACCTAATAGTATTAGTGCCATGTTGCACCTTGCAAGTTTCATAAGTGATTTGTATTGTTGCTTTTGAGTTTGTTGTTCGGTGCTTTCAATTTTGGGTGGATTTGTTTCAATTACAAAATTGAGCAACAGTGGACAATTAATGGTTCTGGAATAGGTTAGACTTCTCCAATAGCAGTCATGGTAGCCGAACTGTCATTTAGTGTTGTATGTGTCATTTAAACTGCTCTTCAACGGTTATGCTCTATGTGTTTCACATTCCAATTCATGGACGATATTACATTGTAGAAAAGAAAGTCACTGGTGGATTTGTTTCAGTTACAAAATTAAGCAACAGTGAAAAACTAATGGTTCTGAAACGGGTTACACTTCTCCAGTAGTAGACGTAGTAGCCGAACTATCATTTGGTGTTGTGTGTGATTTGAATGGCTCTCTACTTGCAATGGTTATGCTGTTGAATCCTAACAAACATCCATGGTAACAAAGTCGTGGCAAAGATAGAGACCATATACCTTGGTGGTAGAGCCTTCATCAGCTGTGGTGTTGTAGAATGCAGTCTTTTCGGTTGAAATGGAGGAAAGAGAAGAGCAAAGGGAATTGAGATTTTGTTAATAGATAACTTAGTGGTTGTGTTTTTATAGTAGGTATAAAAATAAACTTAGCCACAAGACTAAAAAAGCAAAGCATCATATAGGTTGTGGTTTCCCAATTTTCATGCAAATATTAAGAAAACTGCAATCAGTATTGGTAATTGTTACGTTGAAATACATGTTTATAATACAGAAAAAATGCACACTTCAAATTATTTTAACTATGAATATGATCGTTTAAGAATTTCCAAAATTTTAGCTTTCAAGAAAGCTAGATTGCAAAGGAAGCTTGCCATGAATAAGAAAAGGGGTGTACATCATGAATCCAAGACTAAACAATTCCTTTTAGGAAATTCCCAAATGCAAATAGATCAAATTGTGTGCGCAGAGTCAGGTTTTTTTTTTTCCATGATTGTTTGTTATGGTATTGTACTTATAATTTTTTTGATTATTTGTAAGAACAAATATTAAATATTTAAAAGAAATTAATATTATGTTGTTGATATTTTGCAATTGCATCTGCAACCTTAACAAATGAGCATGTGCATTGTGAGATACGAAATGTAAACTTAGATGTCGCTGCAAATGGTTAGTTTTGAATGCGTAGTGTTTGATTGATGGGATTAAAATGTAACTTACAGATTTGTATATTTTTTTAACAATTTAGTTTTAATATAATTTTTTATGTCTTTTGAATGTTTGGTATTTTATTTTGACAAGAGTGAAGGTGCATTATTGTTTGTTTGTTTTTTTTGTGCATTACTGTTTGTTTATATTGTTCCTTTTGTAAAATTTTATTTTCTTATTTTGTTATTTTATATTTGCAATTGGCTTAAGCGCATTTGAAAATGTACATGTACATTTGGAACAACAAAATGTTAATTCAAACATCACAGCCAATGGTTAATTATTGAAAGAAAAGTTTGGCCATTGTATTTATTGAGTGAATTTTTTTCTCTTTTACATTAGAGTCGTTGTTTTTCCATGTTATATGAATTTATATCATTTTTACTTTTTGCAGTACAAAAAAAAATTGTGTCTGAGGAAGCGCGCTTACATAGGAGAATTGCACTACAAAAAAAGGGGGAAAATATATCGCATTTAGGAGTGCTGCAAGATTTTCGCTTGAACTGTCTGAACGTCTATAGAATGAAAGCGAACAATAAATTTAGGTAATTTTAACATTTATATTAGTTTAATTTTTTAAAATTTTTAATTATGAGATTATTGGGAAAAATTATGAATTATTTTATAATTTTTGTAAATTAAAAAGAAAGTCACCTTAGAATTCTCCATAAATTAATTGTCATGTTAAGAAATAATAGTAGTTTCATTATAAATTAAAATTATCTTATTATGCCAAAAACATATTTGATTCGGAAAATATTTAATATAGTGAACATGCATTCAAAGCGAACACAAAGAATACAAAAAAATAATACAAACATAAAAAAAAAGTGACCCAACATATATAACTATAACATGCACTCTATGAGGGAAAAATGGATGAATCTGCAAACCTTAGATGAAGCCATGCTAAAATTTCAAAAATTGCAAAGTAAAAATTGAAAGACATCTATGCATATTGTTTTCCTTTGTAGTTTTAAAAAAAAAATTACACAATAGTTATAATGAAAAGAAAAGTTTGAACATTGCATTTATTAAGTAATATTTTTCCCCGTTTGCTTTAGATTTCACATTATTTCCATATTATATGACTTTGCAACATTTTTACTTTTATAGAGAAGTCAATGTCCTTTAATTTTTTTGAAAATAGAGACTTATCAATACAACAAAAACTGGCATTGAAAGAAGCACGATTGCACAGGAGAATTGCATTACAAACAAAAAGAGCAAAATATAGTGGATTAAGGGGTGCACAATTTCCTTTTGATTTGAGACATCAACATTAAAATGAAAGGGGACAAAGAAATTTAGGTAATTTTAACATGTTTATAGTTATACTTTGTTGAAGTTGTGGTGGCCACGTAGTATGCCTCTTTGTTTATACAATTTCTTTGTTTGTTCAATGTTAATATGTGAAAATTTTTTTGATATATTTAATTTTTATATTGAAAAAAAAAATTCCTTTCGAATTGAGATGATAGCATCAAAATGAAAGGGGACAAAGAAATTTAAGTAATTTTAACATGTTTGTAGTTACAGTTTGTTGTGGCAACGTAGTATGTCTCTTTGTTTATAGAATTTCTAATTTGTAAAAAAAAAAATTCTCAACTGAAGCATATAATTTAAAATTATATTATGTAGAAAGACTTTTAGTTATAAAATGAAATTATATTGTAATTTTTTAAAAAGGTGGAAATGTTAGTACTTAACAGATGAGTAAATGTAAATTTTCCAGCTATTTGTCAATTCATTGAACATAGAGTAAAAGGAAGCCAAGTAATGTGTTGTGAAAGAATAATAGGAGTGTCAGCACAAACGCTCGATCCTAGAGTCACCAATAGGTACCCACAGAATGTGTATGACCATACATTTACCTCAGCCCTACCGATAGTCATGTCTTACCTCTTATGAAAACTGTCTTTGCCTTAACATGTCTTGCTTAAATATTTTGTCCTTTCCTTTAAAGGGTCGTGGACACAGTTTAAAGTGTGTTTGTTATCTTAGTAAATGATGGTCAAGGTTAAGGGTGAGGTAACCAACATTGTTCCATTAGATTCCTCCAATTAGGATCACAACTTTATGGAGTGGGAGGTCGAAGAGTGTTTTTCATTATCCTACTTTCATTAACATTCATAATCAACAAACCAAAAATTTGAAAAAAAAAATCAATTACACAGATTAAAAAAATACAGAAAATAATCCTAAAAATAGAGAATAGAAAAAAGAAAAAAACTAAGTTCAATTCAGATAAATAGATTTAGGACTGAAATCATGCTTTGACTTTTAACTAACGATGTCACTCATGTTTGGATGAAAGGTAACAAATAATTGTTTTATTTCTTGAATTTCAAAAAAAATTACATCATCATGTGCTTCTAAAAGTGATGTCTATACAACTTTATAACAGTCTTAATATTTGAGGTGTTATTTATTCATGAATTGAAAAATTTTGTTAACCGGTTGGTTGAGTAAAGCTTGGACATTTGGGAGGCCAACTTGCATGTGTGATTTTTGTGGTGCTATAGTATGGTATAAAGAGAGGAACAAAAAATGTAGGGAGGTTTCAAAATCTATATTCTTTTTGTGTTGTATGAAAGGGAAAGTGCAGATACCATTAATTAAAGAACCATCTAAAATCTTGAAAGAACTAATAGATTATAATGGTGGGAGAAAAGCAAAGTCATTTTGAGAAGGAATTAGAGCTTATAATTCAATATTTGCTTTTATGTCTATGGGAGGACATATTCACTATGACATAAATAAGAGACATGGTACATATGTTTTTCGACTCAACGATTAAAACTACCACCACATTGGTTCGCTATTGTCCCTTGTTGATTTTCAAGCTAAGTTTGCACAGCTTTATATCTATAACATAGATAATGAAGTTTGTAATAGAATTCAGTCAATTTATTCCACTAAATCTGACAAAAATCTTGATGTTCAGATAATTGATAGGTTATTGAAAATGCTCGATGCTAATAATGTTTTGGTCCAATCTTTTCGATACGACGCAATAGATAGGTTGAAGGGCTCGAATAAGCAGGAATTAAAATTGTAATTGATTGGTAAGAGACGATATGATGGAAGACAATATAACTTGCCAACCACATCAGAAGTACTGCATTAATAGTAGGAGATTTTGATCCTAAAAATGAGCATCGTTATGTCATTATTGAACATAAAAGTTTGGGTTTGCAAAGGATTAGTGAACTTCATTCGAGTTTTATGGTTATGCATTATCCATTACTGTTTCATTTTGGGGAAGATGGGTATTACTTGGAAACTTTACATAGAGATTATTATTATAACATTTCAGATAATAAAAGGAAGAAATTGACTATGAGGGAATACTACACTTTTCGGTTACAACAATGACTGAATGAAGGGCAAACAATTTTGCGTGGTGGTAAGCTTTTCCACCAATCCATTGTCGATGTTTACACTTGCATTAATCAATCAAAACTTAAGGTGGATTAGAAATAATCAATCAAAACTTAAGGCTAAAATATATAGTGGATTAGCAAATACAGTTTTATGAGGGGGATACTGATGCTAGGCTAATTGGCAAACGTGCAATTTTACCTTCTTCTTACATAGGAAGCCCAAGATACAGAGTCCAAAACTATCAAGATGCTATGGCTATATGTCATTGGTATGGTTATCCTGATCTATTCATTACAATGACATGTAACCCAAAATGGCCATAATTATAACAATTGTTGGAATACGTTGAAGGTCAAAATGTGGATGATTGTCCGGGCAGTATTACTAGAGTTTTTAAGATAAGACTAAATGAGTTGAAGAGGGACTTAAAAGAAAATCAACACTTTGGTTGGACTATGGCAAGTGAGTAAAATTGACTAGAATTTTTATTTATGTATTGATGCATTTTGTTATTTGTAGTAATAATATTTTTTTTTGTAGTTGTCTATAAAATTGAATTCTACAGAAGAGGACTGCCTCATGCACATATACTGGTGTTTTTACATGCAAATGACAAACACTGAAGGCCTGAACAAATTGACAAGATAATAACAGCAGAGATCCCAAATGCAGATGATGCTTAAGTTAATTTAGATGTGGAGACATTTATGATGCATGGTCCATATAGAGCTTCCAATCCTAATACTCCATATATGGTGGATGGAAAATGTTCGAAACATTATCCAAAATTTTTTTTATAGCCATACTATTGTTAATGATGATGGCTTCCCAGTCTACAGGAGAAAAGATAATGGTAATGTCATTGACAAAAAAGGAGTAAAGTTAGATGACCGTTAGGTTATGCCTTATAATCCTTTTTTACACATGAAACATTAAGCACATGTTAATGTTAAGTGGTATAATTGATTAAGGTCAATCAAACATCTCTTCAAATATATCAACAAAGGATAAAACTGAGCAATTGCAGTTCTTCATGATAGTGCTTCAAATGTTTCTGGTATGGTAAAACAAAAGGCAAATGTAGCAGATGAAATAAAAAGCTTATCTTGATTATAGGTACATATCTGCAATGGAAGCATGCTGGAGGATTTTCCAGTTTGATATCCATTATTAAGACCACAATGTCGAAAGATTATCATTCCATTTACCTAATTAACAACTAATTTATTTTCCTGATAGAGCTAATTTAAAAAATGTTCTTTTGGGACCAAATGTTGATAAAACAATGGTAACAGAATGGATGAAGGCTAATGAAGTTCATGAGGATGCTCGGGAATTAACATCTGTTGAGTTCCTGTCAAAATGGGTATGGCATTCAAATAAGAAAACATGGAAAAGAAGAAGGCAAAAAAAGTGCATTGGTCGATTGTACTACTCACACCCAAGTAGTGGAGAGAAATACTATTTGAGAATGCTTCTTAATATAGTTAAGGGTCCAATGTCATTTATAGATATTCAAACAATTAATGGCATTGTGTATCCAACTTTTAAGAGTGCATATTATGCACTTGGATTCCTAGATGATGACAAGGAATGGATGGATTCTTTGAAGGAAGTAGCTCATTGGGCGACTCGAGAACAATTAAGAAGCTTATTTGCCACCATATTACTACACTATGAAGTCACTGATCCAGGTGAATTATGGAAAGCAAATGCGAACCTAGTTTCAGAAGATTTAATGCAAAAGAGATTTTCCAATTTTTACCAATTAACGTTGTAGTCATCAGAGGTACGTAATAATTTACTCCTTCTTCATAATTTAATACTTTTA
This sequence comes from Mallotus repandus, assembly GCA_949671775.1. Taxonomy (NCBI): domain Eukaryota; kingdom Viridiplantae; phylum Streptophyta; class Magnoliopsida; order Malpighiales; family Euphorbiaceae; genus Mallotus; species Mallotus repandus. Next base: position 13,036 of record CATIWM010064745.1, read on the forward strand.
TTTTATTTATAGTTTGTATTTACAACTACAATTGAATGTTGTGGTCCATTGACTTTTTAAAAAATCGATAATTCTGGAAAAAATTTAGGAAAGTATAGTCAAGTGTTGTCTCTTTTGCAGTTCTTTCATGGATTGTTTACTGTGTATAATACCCACAATTTTTATTATAGAAAAGCAAGCAGTTTGTCATTGAAGGATCATAATCATTTTCAGCTAATAGAGTAATTTTTAAAGAATGAAGAAACAAACACCTTTAGATTTGGGTGGCTAGCAACTAGGAAGCAAAGTTTGTTTCTTAATAGTATGTCTTCAAGAGAGACATTGGGATAAAGTAATGAAACCTGTTAGGATAGCAGCACACAACGAAGTGAAATTAATAGAAAGATTTGTAGAAATTAGATTTAGAAAACAAAAAGCCATGAAACTTAGGCATGCCTATAATAACTGTTCTGACAAATCAATTGCATGGTAATAAATTAGTTGAAATTATAACAATAGTTAAGCAATGGAAATAAAATATGAGTAGTCCATATTTTTTTATGTTCATATAGAATTTAATGGAATCACTAAACATTATTTTGAATTACAAATACCTTTTTCCTAAAATAATGTAAAAACATTATTTTATTAGAGAACTAAGAAAATATCAATATTTATCCTCATTTATAATTTTTTGTATAATAAACTACAAATTAATAAAATATTTGTATAATATTATTATATTTAAATATTGAAATATTATTTAAATTTTTTACATATAACATATAAATTTTTTACATATAATATTTAAATTTTTTACATATAATATTTAAATTTTTTACATATAATAAACTATAAATTAATAATAAAATATTTGTATAATATTAATATATTTAAATAATTTATTACTATAATTTAAGAATGATATATGGACTTATTTGTATGCTATTGTGAAATTTTGGACTAAAATGGTAATACTAGATTGTTTATGTACTAAACAATTTTATGTGGACTATAGACGAAACCTAAATAGAACTTTGGTAACTAAAAAGATACAAATTGAAGTTTTGTAACCAAATTGTAATTAAGTTCAAAGTTTAGTGACCATTTATATAATTTACCCTATATACATACCTGAGGTGTTTCATCAAGATTCTTAAGGATAGCCTCAGTTGATGGAGTCACTAAACATATGTAAAAATTGAACTCATTGAAGTAAATCAGTTCATCGAATACTTCATATGAATCACAAAATTTGAAAACAAAAATTAGAACATAAATTAAAAAAGGGCATATAACTTATATGTCTTTTATGACTTCAAAGAATGAATATTCTATTGTGCATTTATGTATCAGCTTTTAAATGTTAATTGTCACACCCGTACTCTATTATAGGTACATTTGCATACATATTACATTGCATTTATATATATTAGTTGAGTTTAAGAATAAGTTAGTATATATATAGTTAGACTAGTGTATCGAGTTAAGCTGTGATTTGTACTCGATCTAAGAGCAAGAATTTTTGAAT
>CATIWM010064813.1:0-24906 GCA_949671775.1 Mallotus repandus
GCAACAAAAAGTAATAACACTGAAAACAGAAGCAACAAAAAGCAACTACAAGCAACAACACTGAAAAATAAAAAACAACAAAAAGTAATAACACCGAAAAATAGAAGCAACAAAAAACAACTACAAGCAACAACACTGAAAAACAAAAGCAATAAAAAGCAACAACACTGACAAATTAGTGTTTTAGTAGCATATGAAACTTGAATGCTTTATGTATTTAAAGAAGAATCAATCTAGGGGTAGAAACTTAATTGGTTGAACTTTTTTTTTTAAAAAAAAGGAGTGTTGGATAAAAGGAGAAAGTACTCTTCATGGGAAACCATTAAAGATAATCTCATTTCTAATCAATAGAACAATAAAATAATAAAATTACAAGTGTTATGAGGATTATTTGAACTCATTGAATCTGGGCATATTAAGCAAAAAACTTCTTGTAATTAGAAAATAAGAAGCAAAGCGTTCCTAGAATAATGAGATTCCCAAACAAAATCACTTCAATAAATTTTATTAAAGTATAACCCTGAATAATTTAAAAAATAGTGAGAACTGTGCTTCCCTCATAATAAAATTCGTTGAAAGAGTGAAGAACAATTCCTAAAGAAGAAACCTGAATTATAATAAAGCTCTAAGGTTTCCTAAGTAGGATAATCCTAATCAGAAGTTGAGAAGTTAAAGAACAAAAATAGAAAAATAAAAGATATGTCTGACTTATCAATATCAAGAATTACATAAGAATAACTTATCTTAAATCTAATCTTTACCATTCATGCAATTACAAAAATGGGAAACAAATCAAGTAATTTGAATCACTTTTTTGAACCACAAGTCATGATAGCATAAGGATCTGAAGTTCCATTTAAATTCACACCAATCAAATTCTTAGCTGCCAATAATTCCAACTGACATACAAAAGAATAGCAAACAAATCCATTATATAAAATCAACAAACAACATACAATCTTTAACAACAAGCTTCTAACTTACAAATCTTCATATATGATAAAATCCATGCCAGCATGCAACATCTTGACAAGATCTAAAAATACCTTAATTATATATGTAGAATTGGCATGGGTATCTCCTTTCCATTGGCACATCTACAAAATAAGTGCGGAACTGCATGTCAAAGATGTGGAAAATTACTCCATGTAAACAATAGCAAGTAAGATTGCGCACTTAAAAACTACTTAAATTTGACCTTCAAACTTGAAGGGAGCGTAATGCTAAACAACTCCAATAGTAACATGATGACATAAACAACAAGATATATAATAACATGACATCATGCATAAAATTATAGAAAGACACAAATCAAAATCATAAATACTTTATATTGGCTTGACGAACCTATCATCTTCTCACAAGAATATGACTATTGTATCATACAACATCTTTTAATTTCTCAAGCTCCTTAAAAAAGCTCCTTCAACCAAATCACATGGTTATATTCTGCCAAGTTGAGGAAAAATCTTGGTCCAATTTAATGTAAACTCTAAAGACTCAAAAAATCTATACAAATTACTTCAACCAACACTCAAATTTAACAGTCCAATAAAATGCATTTTTAGACTCATAATCCATATTCCACCACGCACATATTAACAGAAAAAAGGAAATGAAGTAATCAATTCTTAACAGGGGCAGAACTACATGAAGTGTTGAGGAGGCTATGGGCCCCCTAAAATTTTTTAAAATTACAAAATTACTTCCAAAGTTTATAGATAAATTACCAAATAATAGAATTGCGCCCCCCCCCCCCCCCCCCCCCCCCCTCACGCAAAAAAATTTCATACTTTTTTATTATAACCCTTTATTTCTGTGAAAAAAATTCATTTTATTTTAATGTAATATAACTTTGCCCCCCCTAACAACTAATTCTAGTTCCACCATGATTCTTAAAGTTTGCTAGAATTCAATTTTTTCAACTTCAAATGAGAAAAAGGAACACATTTTTATTAAATGTGTATTTAAAAGAACTGAAATGGTATCAATAGTTCTGTAAGAATTCAATTCAAAAGTGATTCCAATGTTTTGAAAGATCATAGTTTCTGAAATTCAATTCTTTCATCTTTAAATAATAACAAAAAGCATCTTTATTGAAGACATTTTAAAAGAAATGAAATTGTAGCAACAATGAGATGATTCTATAAGAATTCAAATCAAAAGCAACATAATTTCCCATAAATTGAATTAAATTCATGCAAACAATATATTGTAAACAATGCACGAGTCACCACAATCTCGTATAACTCTCATATAATTACATAATATGAAGAAAAATCAAAACAACTTACCTCAGCCATTTTAGCCACAGTATTCTCCTTAAAAAATTTCACCCAAGAAAACTGAGCTGAACTAACACTAGAAAATGCTCTCCCAAAGTGATCGGCAAATCTCATTAACATTATCTCTTGTTTCCCCTCATACGATCCCTAAATCACAAAACAAATCAATCAATCAAATTAAAAAAACAATATTTTTTAATTCCTCCAATTAAATTTAAATAGTAGATAACACAATGCAAATGTAACTAATCGATATATCAGTGAGAAACGCTGCGAGATTTACGGCATCGATCTTATTGGCAGCTTCAACAATAGTCACCTTCGATTTCTTCACCTTCTTTTGCTTGGATTTCTTCTCTTCAACCTTCTTGTTTCCTTTAGCCGCTGCAACAACATCGTTGTAATCATCATCATCATCATCATTAGATTAGTGGTGTTTCGATCTCACCGGAGTTGCTTCAACGACATTTGCAGCCTTTTGAGATTTGACAATTCGACGACATTGCTTCTCTAATTACTGCTCTAACGAGCGGAATACATTCAACTTACAAGAGAACTCAACCATAAATTTGATAGAGAAACCATCACTTGGTTACTTGAACACACGAAGCCTGCTATAAAGAACAAGAAAACACGAAAAATGCCGAGAAAGTTATTTTTGAAAGATAAAAGAAAGGTAGGCCAAAACTGAGAACATAAAAATCAATTCTAAAAAAATAAAAAGGGTCAGACCATAAAAGAAAGAAGTTTGGTCAAATAAGTTATTTTTTGAAATTTCCTCTATAATATATAAATTCGTCTGGTAAAAAATATTTTAAAAATATGTTATTAGAATAAAATCATAATTTTTATTAAATATATTGTAATTTATTTAATAAATAATTTATTTTTAATTTTTGAATGTATAATTTTAATTTATAGTTTGTATTTTTTAAAATTTCTTTAGGCTCATTTAGACTCGTTTAAGCTTGTGAGCAGCTCGTGAACACCATATAGGATTAGGGGTGTTCATTGGACGGGTCGGGTTTGGGGACAAACAATAAAATCCAATCGAGTATCGGATTAGTGGAAATAGTAACCAAACTAAAGCCAAAATGGGAAGAAAATGCATCGGGTTGGAAACCCAAAATTGTCGTATAAAGATCGAGTAAGCCAATCGGATTGGGCCACTGGGTCATGGGCCTAAATTTGATGAGCCCAATGAAAATAGACAAGTAAATATACTTATAATTTTAAGGCCGAAGCCTAATAGTTACAAAATATGAGAGCCCAACTAATTCTTAATTTACTACCTATTTGGGCTCTAGAATGCTAAAATACTATATTTTTCTACATTCATTTACAACATAATAAATAATTGGGACAACAACAATTTGAGGCCTATAAGTTATACCAAATTTTTAAAAAGGGCCTACATGTTCTATTTTTTATGATTGACTACATTATGAATTTAAAAAATTACCCGTTAGTCCTAGGCTGTTATCTTTGACAGAATGAGCTTACTTGGCAGTTATTCACCTATGTGTCATCCTAGTCATCTCTATGTGGACTGACACCATCCACATGGCCTGTCTACATATCATCTTAGTCATTATCATCATCACCATCATCATCTTCTTCTTCTTTCTTTTTTTCTTCTTCTTCTCCCACAACACTAAACCCATCTCTTCTCCATATTCTCTTTCAAACCTAGTCCTAAATTCTCTTATTCCATCAAGAATCAAAATATCCCTCTAAGAAAATGCCCGTTCTCTCATCCATCTGTGGAACATTGCTCCAATAATTTCACAAATAAAGCATGTGTACCACATGATAGTCAGTGGTATGAGGATATAGATTAGCCTTTGGAACTCAGGCTCTTTCCTCCTCTCTCCACTTCTGCACAAGTTCCATAATGAGTTTCCTCTATTTTTCAGCTCCTCTTTCCTAAAAGCAACAGCAAAGAGAGAACACATCAACACAAAGCATTCTAGGCATTATTTTCTCCCATACTTGAAAGGGAAATGAAACAGTACCTTTGTGTAGAGATTGACGTTGTGAGGTTCAGAATTTAGTGAAAGCTAAAAAAGAAGAAAAAGAGATACAATAAAAATCTATCATAAATCTACCATTAATTTTGTAACGGAGGAACTATAATGTTATCTATTTACCTCATTAAATGAATCAGTAAAAACATCTAGTGGCGGAATCCTATCATTTATGGCAAAATGAAATTCTTGAGGTATGGTGACTTGTTTCTTTACATTGCAGAAACTCTTTAGTTCTCCTTTACTTTCAAATATCTATGCACCAAACGATTTCACATTTCTTTTGGAAACTAACAACATATGGTGACAACTTAGCATTCTATTAAGTGAGGATTTGATTATACACAAGTAAATGCATATTCTCTAGATATCATTTCATCTATGTATTCTGTTGGGGGTGTGAATAGCTTGGATGATTATGCCTTACACAGTATCAAAAATCTGGGTCTTAGATATGAACAGACTTTGAGTTTCCCGAGCAACGTATCTAACCCCCTCATATGTGATATTGATGCTGTGACTCAAGCTTTTTATGATAAGGATCACCTGAGGTTTTTTTATTCAAATCTTCTATCACAAAATATTAGGTTGGAAGCACAAGTTGATTTATAGAGTGCTATTAACAGCTTCCTGTGGATGTCACGATCAACTCTTGCCATTGGAAAGGCTCAAAGGAGATGGATAAAGATCTCTAGTGTGTTGAAATGCTTCACTATTAGGAAGCATGTGGCATCAAAAAAGACTTGCGTTGCAAAAATTCACAGATACAAGTGACACACTCAAAAATAGTTATCGTGTCAGTGGAAAATATAGTGTTAGAGTGCTACCTAATTTTGTGTGTAGTGGTAGAAACAAGTCGGCTTTAATAGTTGTAGATACATTCGAATCCGATCTTATGTCTTGGCTCGCCTGTGAAGATTAGGAAACCTTTTATTTTCACATTAAAAATGTAAATATGTAGGTTTGATGCTTACATAAAATATGGCATGCTACTGATTGTACTTGTAGTTGCTTAAGTTGATGCTTGAATACAAAGAGATAAAGCTGTAAAAGCCCGTATGCTCATAATCCTTTTTTTAAATGTTGGATTATCATTTTCCATTTATGAAATTCTTAGAGTAATATTCCACAAATGGGTAAGAGAACGGGCATTATCTTGGAGGGACATTTTGATTCTTGATGGAATGAGAGAATTTAGGACTGAGTTTGAAAGAGAACATGGAAAAGAGATGGGTTTGATGATGCAGGAGAATAAGAAGAAAGAAAGAAAGAAAGAAGAAAAAGTAGAAGAAGAAGAAAAAGAAGACGATGATGATGACTAGGATGACATGTAGGCAGGCCATGTGGATGGTGTCAGTCCATATAGAGATGACTAGGATGACAAGTAGGCGAATAACTGCCACGTAAGTTCATTTCGTCAAAGATAACGGCTTAGGACTAACGGATAATTTTTTAAATTCATGATGTAGTCAATCGTAAAAAATAGAACATATAGGCCTTATTTGAAAATCAGGTATAACTTATAGGCCTCAAATTATTGTTATTCCTAAATAATTTGTATACTTCTAATATTATAGTTCAATTAAATGAGATATACAAAAAAAAAAAAATTGTCATTCTCTCATGTAAAATTCTCCACAGTATCATATGTCCAAAAAGAATTTGTATGTTTGAATCCAAGTAGCATCAAAAATCACATTCTAGATTCTGTTCCTACAAAATATTCGCCAAAAAATAAAAAGATCTTTCGTGCACTGAAAAACAACAAATGACTGAGGCTCAGATTAAAAAAGAATGGCCAATGCAGCAAGCAAGTAAAAAAAATAAATTACAATTGGTTGTGACTCAAAATAAATGTTTTAATTCATCTAAGACATGACACCACATTATTGGCTGCAATGAAATGCCCCCCAAATAAATGCAATACCAGTGATCTCAAATTTAAAAAATCGGGAACAAGGTAGAAGCATCATTATCGCCACAGCCAATGATGCAGATGCAACAAATAAGATAGCACATAGAATGAAGCATGCTGAAGAAGTAAAGATGTATGAATCAAGGCAAGTAGTTACTCAAAAGCCTAAATTAAGCAAATTATAGCACATAGATATTCAAGTCTAGCAGGCACATAATCAAGGTAAGCAGGTGCTTAAACAAGCAGGCAACAAATGCAATTAGAGACCATACAAATAATGGAGAATAAAGATAAAAAGGCAGGCTCAGAAGTTAGAAATAATCAATCAAGTCAGGTTAAGAACGCAACAATAATTTCTTGCCTGCATTAATATGCCACCCAAGAGAATGCAACCAAGCAATTCTATGACTCATAGTAGAGTGGAAGCTTCATCAAAGCCTGAACACATTAGAGTAGACAGAAATAAGCACATAAATTGAATAAGAAATGTAAATTAATAAAAGAATTAAGCAACATAGTTTGAAGTTTTTTACTGCAACTTCCTATCTGCCATTGTAATTCTGCAAATGCCATTAGAATTATATTGCACCTGATGTTAGTTGTGATGGACCAATACCCACAGGTGGAAAATCTATAAGTAAAGCAACCAAATCCAAATAAATTATATGTAAACAAAGAAAAAAATAAAAAAAAATGTTAAATAGAAATAGATTGAGTTTAGACTTGCCCTACTCAAAGTTGTCAAGTTCATTAATTTCTTCTTCAACAAAAAAGCAAGCTTTACTCAATCTCAACCAATCTTGTGTACAAATTAAAGCTTCCACAATCCTAGGAGGTAAATAACTCCTAAATGCATCAACTACCCTCCCTCTGGTGCTAAAAGCATATTCTGAAGAAACTGTTGATATTAGAATGGCTAAAACATCATGACCCATTCTAGAAAGTAGAGGGAACCCTTCAGCATTTACTTTCCACCATCTCAAAATATCTAAATCCCCGTTTTCTTTTATAACAGACTCACGGAGATAAATATCGAGGTAAGACCTTTTGCTTCTACCAGAGCCAAATTCCAATTTATGTTGCTTAAATTGTGCTTTCAGCATAGACAGAGGTTTGGAAGAAAGTGCAGAAACATACACAGTATCAGATTATCTCACAAGAGATGATTGAGCAGCAGATTCAGATTGACCATATACAGCCACATAATCACTAAATAATTCAAAAAGATTATTGTGCATATATTTTAACAAGCTTCCACCCAAATCAGGTCCAAACATTTGCTTCAAAGAAAAGGACAAGTACTAAAGCTTGTATCTAGGATCTAACACAAATGCAATAAAAATTAAATTATTCATCTTCTCAGCATCCCCCCAATATTTGCCAAATTTCTGTTTCGTATTCAGACCCATGGCTCTCACATTTAGGTCAACAGATTGCTTCCACTCATTTAAAGTGTAATATAAATAAGAGATTTCAGAAAAAATAGTATGTGAAGTCACATAAAGAGAACCAGAAATTCTTTTTATCATTTCATAGAAGTGTTCAAGTAAATCCACTATTTTGTTGACAGATAACCAGTCACAATAATTAGGCACATCTTCTTTCAAATCATATCTGAATGATGATTCAGATTCATCGTACTTGTTAAAAGCCTTTTTATAAACACATGCAATTTTCAACATCAAATAAGTAGAGTTCCATCTTGCAGGAACATTAGTGGCAAACAGGCTTTACAATTAATTCCAATTAAGACAGCAAACTCTTTAAATTTTCTTCATCTAGCTGGTGAGTTTCTTATGTATCTAACACATTCTTGAACCTTTTTTACAGATTCATTAACTTCTTTCAAGCCATCTTGCATAATTAAGTTGAAAATGTGAGCAGTGCACCTCACATGTAAGTACTTACATCTAACAGAATTGACACCCCAACTTAATTTTTTTTTGAAATACCCTATGGCAATGTCATTTGAACTTGCAATTTCTAGTGTGACAGTGAAAATATTTCTAAGCCCCCACTCAAGCAAATAGTTTTCTAAAGCTTTAGAAATGTATTCACCTTCGTGAGATGAAACAGGCAAAAAAGATATAATTTTCTTATTCAGCTTCCACTGGTCATCTATAAAGTGAGCCGTGATGCACATGTAATTAATTCGTTGAATAGGTGTCCATGCATCAATTGTAAAGCTCACCCTTTGACAAGGTTATGAAAGCAATTTTTTAAGGAGCCTCTCAAGTAAGAACATTTCAAAACAGTCCCTTGTTAAAGTCCATCTAGATGGCAATTTAAACCTAGGATAGGCAACACTTAAGAAATTTTTAAACCACCCTAACACAAATTTAAAAGGAAGCTCATCAAAAATTAGCATGTGTGCAAGAGACTTCCTAATTGACTCTTGATCAAATTTCCATATGCTTAATATGCTTATTCCTACACATTTTTTTGTTAGCTTTCACATTAGTTGACACAGGTTGCAATGTCAAAAGTGATTATATAGATTTTTTTTCAAGCGGGTTTTTCACACAGGTAAGCATATGATTACGAATAGAAGATGTACCGTGCGTCTTTAGAGTGGCAATGAATTATTGCAGCACAATATATGCACATCGCTTTAGCCACTACTCTTGTTGCATTTCTTATATGCTCAAAGTGAACCCAAGCTTTGGATCTGGGTTCAACCACTTTCCATTTCTTTGTTTTAGGCTGCTCAGAGTTTTTTTCGTTAAATGTTTCCACCCTTTCTTGGCCTTGGGTACTTTCATTACCACCACCAGCAGTAGTATTAGTAGTAGTAGCACCATTGCCATTGGTAGTACCCACATCATTTTGCATCTACAAGCTAAAGAAAAATACACAAAATATTAATTAGAAGCAGTGTAATCAATAAACAAAAACCAGTATAATAATATATACGCCAAATTTTTCAAAAAGGCAAGCAGGCAAGAGGCAACATAGAATCGCACAATATTACTGTAATCACTAAACAGAAGCAGTGTAATTTAAAGATTAATTTTTTTAAAAGGCAAAACATAAACACACAGAATCATTTGATTGAAAATTTTTATTAAACATAATCAAATAATTTAAATAAAAACATTTCTATAAATTCACTTGTAATTAAACATATTTAATTAAAAATATTTGAAAGAAAAACATATAAATTTAAAAGGGTTTTTTATATTAAAAACAAAAACATCACATTAATTATAAAATAAAATTTTTCTTCTTCAAGAGATAAATCAATACAAAATAAAAAAAATTATAAAACACTTTTTACCAAAAAAAATATATCGTTCTTCTGTAACACTAACAAAACAGTCATTAAAAATAATTTTTTGAAAAATAAAATATGAAGATTGTTCAAAATTATTCACCTTTAGTGTAGATTTTCAACTGAGGGAACTCTGAGCCTCCACCGTTTGTTTAGAACACAGAAATCTCAAGGCGAATGCATATCTCCTTTAAAGCTTCCACCTTTTGTTAGATCGGAGAGATCTATTGTGTATTTAAAGGGCTTCCAACATAGACATAGAAGAACAAAAGGAAAAACGATGTTAATCATCACTATAATATGAGGTTTTAAAAAAAATTTATCACATTAAAAAATATAAAAATTTGTGACAGCATTTACACAAAGAAATTTAAATCAACGAAGAGAAGTGGACAACACATATAGATCAATGATCTATTGATCAGATCTCTCAAAATAATCACAAATTTCTTAAATCATTAGTAGAAACAAAATATAGGTGAACCATGAACAGATCAATAGGTGATGATCTCAAAACACATAAATCATTATTAAGAGCAAGGAGTCATTTACATGCAGCAGGAGTAGTGGGTCGAGGGCGGCTAGGGTTTGGGATTGAGGATTAAAAGGTTGAAGAAGACGGAGGGGGGGGGGGGGGGGGGGTATTTGCACACCCCTATGTAGGATAGCGAGCTCGGCTCGTTTATAAACGAACCGAGCTCAAACTAACCAAAGTTTGGTTCGGCTCGATTTAATTACACCCCTAATCACAACTTTATGAAATGAAAAAATATTTACCTTTTTAGTTAATAGACCCCTATGTAGAGTAAAAATAGAATTTTAAAAAAATTATCGTATAGTGAATCACAATATCACGATCCGTTACATATAACTTTATCTTTTAAAAGAAAAAGTAATGTCTTATTATTTTTGGCAACTTTTTAAAAATTTCTTATGAGTATTAGCATTTAGTGCATATGTATGTTGAAAAGTTTTACAGTACTTATTCAGTATGCATTTATGCAATGTATACTTAGAATTGTTGATCAAAATATATATTCATTTAATTCAACAATTATACAATGATATTTTAGGTCAGTTTTTCTTTTTGTCAATGAAAGTTATTATCTTCTTTTTAGTTCTTAACTTCCATTTGCTGCCGCTTGCAGACAAAATGAGATATCTAATCCCATTTACATTCCTTTTTTTTTTTTTTCTCAAACACAGTGCTAAATGCAAAGTAGACACTTCACTTCACTATTTAACTACTAATCTGATGAAAAATTTACACCCACTCAATTGATAATTCTAGTTACTACCTATAAGCAACGTGACTCTAGTTCCAAAAAGCCATGCCTTGTGCACCTTAGCTATAACAAAAGCCTGGTTTCTGGGTCTTGATTTTGATGATATAAAGCCCTAAAACAAAGGCAGTTTTTCCTCTGCTCCTAACCTGTCAGGATGAGAAGTGGAAGAAAAGTAAAGCTGAAAAGAGAAGCAACAAATAGAAGTAGTGAAAGTTTTGGTTTCCTTGAGGGGAAAATTTAGACAAATGAAAAAGTTGGCAACAAAGACATGTATTCACTATTCATCATCTCCTGGTACTATAGTATCTCCATCATTATCATTATCATCAAACTGACTAACTAATTATTCTGATAAGGTTATCCGATATGGAAGCTGGCCATACATAACTCACTTGTAACTAGCAATTCACGTGGCCTTTAGCTGATTAAATATCCAAAACACACACACACATATATATATGTAACATCTCAAACTCAAGAGACCAATTAATTAGCAAAAGGAATGGACCAAGAATTGACACACTACACAATTCCCCTCCAGAAAAATCATTTAATTAAGACTGTCTTTTAGGTGCAAGACAAAATTATAGCTGTTTACAAGTCTATCAGTATAGTTTAATTTGTTTCAACAAGTTCAAATTAATGGCTTTTGGATTTTGCTCTATTACTATAGCTTGCTTAACTTTTCTCTTGCCATTTTCCAGCTAAGCTTGCATTAAATTTCTAGCATGCAATTACTGTTCTTGTTCAAGATATTCATGTCAACAGTGGCCAACTATTTATTATATTATATTATATTATATAGTTCTTTGATGTTTCTTTAAAAGGAAATGTTGTGATTGTAGTGTTTCAGTCGGTCACTATCTTGAACTGCATATCGACATCTAAAAGTTATTGCAAATAATTTATTTTTATTTTTGTTCAAGGCTTCAAAAACCAGTTGCTGCAACGGATCAAACACTCCCCACATGCTTGGAATTTTCCTCTTTGCAACTTCTTCACTTTTAATATGTGTCTTGAAGATTAAAATAAGTACACAACATTCCAATAGTTGAATTTAGCTGTCTCAAAAGCTTTTGCTACTTGAGTTGTCTACCTATAGAGCTGGCTCGTGTATTGCATGCAATTGGTCAATACAAAGCATTATATCCATGTGTATTATCTCTATTGGTCTCAACTGTTCTCTCTTTAGACAGACCAAAACATTTTTCTGCCATTAAATTAGGCATCTCGTCACCTGGAAATAATTAAATGTAATGTAAAGGGAAAAAAGATCAATACATCAATCAATCCTTAACAGGGCCACTTTTGGATTTATGTTCTTATAAAAGATCTTATCTTTGATACCCCTTGCTTTAAGATAAGGTATAGGACCTTTCGTTGCTATGCTTTAACAGGGCACCAAGGACATGATTGGACACGTGGATTATGACCCAAGAATAATATATACTTGATGAATATTAATGGCATGCAAGAGTTCTCAAATGAGTACTTACATAAGAGAATGTATAGTATATGACTTCGTACATATACTATATATGTGGGACGTGGGGACTATAATGGGGTCTTGAAAAGTTCCTTTCTTTCCACTTCCATTCAGTTACTTGAATAAGAGAGAAAGTCATGGTGTTCAAAAAAGAAATGATAATGATGTGGGGTACTTAGTTTAAGCTAAAACATAAGATAAGGTTAATGTTTGATAGTAACAAACTACTTTAGAGAGGAAGCAATGATCGGTGGCCGGCAAGTTTCAACAAAAGTAGGAAAAATGTTGTTTGAGTTGAAATTTGGATAGGGAAAGTGCACGTGACATCTACGTGGCTTTGGAGGTACAAGTGGACCAAGTGACAAGGCCCTCTTCTTCTTTGGTCCAAGTAACCATGTGTGAAGTAGTCTTTTGTGTTAATCTAGGATAGGATGTCAATAAATATGGGTTTGAAATTGAGTTCAAGTTAAAATCTGGTACAAGTGCAAATTAGGTACTATCTGTAGCTTTTATTAATATTGAGGAAGATATGGGTTGTGTTAGAAGAAGATTTGGTAAGTGGAAGAGAATGGTGAGGCAACAAAGAGGGAAGCTATATCTTATGAGAGTTTGCATCTCCATGCTTCTTTGTTGGCACAAGTACTCTTAAGATGCACCTTACATTATAGGAACTATAAAAGGACTTTGTTTTTTGTTCATATTCATTTGTTATTTTTTTTGTTAGCTGCTTTCCTATGGCTTGTATTTAATCATATTCCTATTTTATAGACTTGTGCTTTGTCCACAAAACATAAGAATGGAAAATTTGACTTTCTAAAACTCACCCCTTTTTTCTAGCTATATCACTTGCTTTCGTTGTGTTGAGAGTGTGTATGCATGTAGCCAATGTGAACATGCAAGATGTGGAAGCTTGATTTGCATGCAGCAATTTTATCCCGGGAAATCTCTAAAATTATTAATATATTGTTGTTGTTTAACCATACATGCTTGTACATAATGGGCTAGAATGCTTCAATGGATTCATCAAATCCAATAATTAGGCTAATAATCCAGTTGTTAATGCACGGCGACTGTGACTTCTTGTGTGCTTCCCTAGTTTTTAAAATCTCTTAATCAAGTAATATAATATAATTAGGAGCATCTTAAAGCATCAAGCCAAAAAGCTTATCCTGAAAATCAGGCAGGAGTAGGTGTAGATTAAGGGCTATTTTACCGAGAGACAGACAAATTACAGGTTAAACAAGGATACAAATGAGCAGCAGACAAGGGATGGCCTTCAAAATTTAGGATAAGTTATTAGCAGTCCCTGTCCAGGTGATTTGGCAATGGAGGGACACAAGCTGATGGATCTGCTTGGTTTGTCATCTTCGATTCAACGGGACCCTTTATCTGCCATGTCACGCCCACTCAGGGGCCAACAATTGTCACCCACCCCATAAGCTCTGCTACACATATCTTTGCATAGTCTTTTCTTTTTCTCTATATATATGCAAGGCCATGTGAAATCTCTTCCTTGTAGCTAGCACAAAACCACCTTGACAATTACACTCGTTTCTACACTTCACTAATCTCTTCTCCAAAACTACTGTCATTATAGCAGATCTTCTTTAAACATGGCAAGCCAACGATCACCATCAATACGATTCCCAAAATTCCCATCATGGCAACGATTTTCAAGGCTTGTTAAGGAGCAAAGAACACGTCTATATATCATATGGAGATGCACCGTGATTCTTCTAAGCTGGGAAGAGTAAGTGCCACAACTATGGTATCCCATCAAGAGCTAATGAGTCCTGAAATTTTTGTTTCATAGTTTGAAAGAGAGGTAACAGATATGTAATTAAAGTAGGTGATAGAGGCCTCTGGCCGGCATACTCAAGAATATACAGAAAATGCTGTAAGAGGGCATTTCTTCTAGTTGTTAATGTAATATAAACGAGAAGGAGCTTTTGTTTTTTTTCTTCATGTTAAATGTGTGTCTACTCTATCTTCATATCTTAATTTTGAACAGACAGATTGGCATACCCTTGTAAAGAAGAAGATCAGTTTCTCCCTGCTAATCAGTCTATTAGTTTTAGCTTGCTGATCTGCATTTAACTCCATTATGTTTCTCAGCCAATTTAGCGTTTTTAATTACAATCAAATCAAACAAGAGTTTGATTATAGATCTGTAACCAGTATGCAGTCAGAAGAAACAGCAAAACAGGACAGTCGCACAAGCTGCGACTCAACCCAGTATTAAGTAGGACCATAGCAGTTTCATGTGTCATGTGGTATGGGTTACTTTTGGAAAGGATGCTACCCATCACCAAAAAAAAGGAAAACAAAAGGTACTTCAAATAATGTCCAGATTTTTGAAATTTCGTATATACTTTGCTCCCAAATTTTTCAGGCAAGGTGATAATTGTTGGGAGTCCACTTACTTTCCAATCTCCATCTTCTAAGAATATAAAGAACTTAACAAAAAAAAAAAAAGGGAGAGAGAGAAATCAGTGTTCACCAGGAAAAAAAAGCCTAAGCAATGATGCATGCATCACTTTTTTCAAAATTTTCCAATCATTGGCGATGGACTAGATATAGGTGCATGTTAATAGGTACTTCTTAGACCAGGCGCTGGTATCATATATTGCCCCTCTTGTTGATGGAGATTAGCCACAGCAACCTTGTCTTGCCATAGGTAGACCTAGATGGAATAAAACACAACTCATCTAGGCTTGTCTCGACATAGGCAGAAAGGATGGTGAAAAGTAGATGGTGTGAAACGCAGATTTATTCAATGCAGTGGCAAGATGCAGAATAAGAATAATTTTCCACTATGCATGGCTATGAAATGAAAAGGGAAGGGAAGGTTTTTAAAGAGAAAGGAAGGGAAGGGAAGGGGAGGGGAAGGGAAAAGAAATTATAGATTAATTAATTTTGACAATTAATAAAGGAAAAAGAAAGGAAATGTTAAAAAAAAAAAAAAAAAAATCAAATTTTATGGGGGAAGAAAGCAAAATCGCAATATTCATAGCAGGAAGCGACTAACACAGCCTATTCCGAAATAGTAAACCTGCCCTTTCTCGTTGTTCCCATTAAAAAAATTTGTTGCACAAAGCACTTTACTTCAAATGGAGAGACATCAATATTCCAAGTTTCCAATCCTAAGATACAGGCCTCAACCAATTTGTCAACACAATAAAAAAATCTGGAATCCATTTGTGAGCGTTATTGGAGCCTATTCACAATTTTTTCTCAAGTACACGTCCAAAAGAACAGCAGTGAAAGTGAAAGTGAATATAGCTGTAAGATAATCTGAAATCTCAATATATTACAAGAATTTATTTCGTACTTATTGCCATATGGACAAACCAAAAAAATACCTCAGCTCAGAATTGTTGCAATAAGTACACAACTGCATATTTTCCCTCATCTCTTGTTTCCCGCAGAACGCTCAGCAGCAGTCCCTTGTAATTTCGGGCTACTTGAGTCATTCTCAGATTTCCTGAGGGCTTGACCTGGCTTGCTTTGGCCTCCCTGAAAAGAGAGAGAGAGAGAGAGAGAGAGTGAAAAAAGAGAGAGAGAGAGAGAGGAGGCAACAGGAAGAAGCCAGTGATTGGAGCAACCTATTTGGTACTGAAAGAAAAAGAACATCGTTATCCAAGATAGAAACATGAGCAACTCTGGGCATTTTGCAACTAGAATTTGATCTTCATAATGGTTAAGTTTACTCTGCCCAGCCTTTATTCATTTATTTTTTGGAAAAAACACAAACCCAAAACTAGGTGTGTTTTTAATATACTTTCACAACGATGGTTAGAAGTGCAACATGACATGAGTGCAATGAGTTTCCAATTGCTCTACTACAATCTATGAAGATGTGTTCTAGTAGTAGGTCTTCTTTATGTATCTTTTATTTACATCCAAATGAGCATTCAGCTGCATCCTAGTAACTTAAATAAAGGCACCAATGGAATCCAAAGTTGACATGACGAATGCTGGTCTTTATATGCAGCAATCCCAAGGACAGCTGGCATTGTCATAGCTAACTTTTGGCATTCATACATTGAATTCATGAAAACACTCAAATGCATCATATATCAAATGCTTCATACATTATTAACACTTACAGTTCCCTTATTGGCTGTCAACCTCCGACTTGATGGAGCCCGTGCAACTGATGAAGCAGCTGCAGCAGCAGCAACGCGGATTCTGCAAGGATATTAAAAAGTAACTCATTTCCACCATTCAATGACTACCAGGCATCACAGCTAAATAAATTAATGTTCCAAATCCTTACCTTTTATGCACGTCAACGTATTCATCTGTTTCATCCACAATTTCCTCCTGCATTAATCAGCATATCATTAGCATATGGGTTGTGGCAATGGCTAGCAAGATACCGAGGCCTACAATTTACCTGCAAAAGTTCTTCAAATACATCTTCCAGTGTTATAATACCAATGACTTCACCATCTTCGATGTCCTCTGATGATTGGACCAAACCATTCATTGCTGCATCATAATGCTGTGAAGAAATCTGCTTATTGGACAGCCTTGGCACCCTATCAATATCAAGAACAACAGAATCTGACTTCTCATCTTGCTTAGCTAGCAACGGAGTTGTCAATTGGGAATCTCCACCAGTTGCTTTGTTTTCCTCCTGTTTTTCTCCTGTTGGCATAGGAACCTTGGCTTTTGCTTTAGACTTCACAACAGCTGCCATATGACTGCTACCCTTTTGAAACTCATTCAGAATATCATACAGAGGCATATCAGATGGAACCCTGGAGAAATGTCAATGCAAACACTTACATTTTGTTGTGAAATATGTTGCAGAAAGGTAAAAGACAAAAATGTAGCTAGTAAAATGAATATACCGTGGTATTCTTCGAATGGAAACAGCACTGACTGGAGTCTCTGTCTCAGGTCGAACTGTGAGAAGGCTTTTCACCTAATTCCAACAGGGAAAAGAGAGGAGGAAGGAAAAGATAAGATAGCAAGAACCACTTATAAAATCAGATATTACGTGAATCAAAATTCTGTTCCTAGTATTGAAATTTATCAAAAACAATTAGTTCTAAAACCCACCAGAAGAAGTCCAATTATATTTTTTGGATTCCCAGAATACACAGGTACTCGACTGTGCCCACGTGCAAGCACTTTACCCATTGCCTCCCTGAGTTACCAGTATATGGAAGAAACACTTCAATATGAGTAGTATATACAATCGAGTAAAAGGTACAACTGTAAAAGCAAATTAGCAAGGCTGGTGATATCAACAATAATTGTTCAAAAGCAAGACTAACCAATCCAGCTTGGAGTTGACATCCAACGAGAAAGTTGATTCAATAGGTGTCATTGCCTCTTCAGCAGTCTGTAAAATCCAACGGCAAAACAGAAAGTATTAGTTGCAGACATCAACCTAGCGGTGTAATCGAGCCCTGTCAATCCGAGCTTTAACTAGCTCAGGGCTTGGCTCGTTTATAATTGAGTCAAACTCGAGCCGAGATCGCTATTCTACTTGGTGTTCATGAGTTGTTCGCGAGCTTAAACAAGCCTAAATAAATTTTAAAAAATATAAAATATAAATTAAAATTATACATTAAAAAATTTAAAATAAATTATTTATTAAATAAATTATAATATATTTAATAAAAATTATGATTTTTTCTAATAATATATTATTTAAAATATTTTTTTACAACATGAATTTATATGTTATATATATATAAAATCAAATTACTAAATATTAAAATTACAAGCTGACTCATGAACTTCTATTCGAGCTTGTTCGCGAGCTGAGCTTTGTATAGCTTGAGCTCGGCTCGTTTATTAAACGAGCTTCAATATACGAGTTCGAACGAGGTTTTATCAAGCTAAACACCGAGCTGCTCGTGAGCGGCTCAGCTCGTTTACACCCCTACATCAACCACAAGATGGTATCAACAATCCCACTGGTTTTTATCTAGAAACAGGTGCAATGACTTGGACAACTTGTCTGCAAACTTCTTTTTAGGTCATAAATTCTAGCTTTACCCATATATATCCAGCTAGAAGAAGTAGTTTCAACATGTTAACTTTGGACAGTGCATACCTTCTCAGTCAAGTCAAGTGCTCCACTAATAATTGTCGTCTCATCGTGCGTGAGTTCACCTCCCTTTCCAGCCTGAAAATACAAAGGAACGCATACCAAATTACAAATAAAAACTCATATTCAGCATATTCAACACTTTGTATGTGGTACAGTAACTTTAGTATCATATGTGAACCTTCTGTTACCTCCTGACCGTGGATGGAAACAAGAGCCTTTAATTGAGCCCGCCTAAATAGAGCATCATCATGTCCAAGTACCCAGTCTAGAATCTGTAATAAAACATTTTTTAGAGTTAAAAGAGTGCAAAGAACACACTACCAGAAAATATGAGATTAACCACTTCATCAATTAGGAACAGATGCAGCAAAATGCCATATTTTTTTTTTTTCACTCTTTAGCTGATAGCAGCAAAATTACAGAGTTTCATTTCTGATAACTTAACAAGTAGTGAGTCAAAATTATTGATGGGATTAATGACAAAACGGTGAGTTGAAACAAATAAATGATGGGATTTTTTTACCAGTACAGGAAAAAATTGCATCTTTCTTTTTTTCCTTTTATAAGCAAAAAGCCAAGATTAGAAAATAATTGGTGATCCAAATTTAATTAAAAATTGCTGTGTGAAGTCACCTCTTTCTTTCGTTTACCTTCCCAATGGGATATGCTATTGGATAACAAATTATCATCAAAATTCGTACAAGCCACGCAAAATTGGCACCAACAGCGAGTCCATATCTGGAGCATATTGCTTGTGGAATAACCTAAGAAGCAAAAAATGTCAGCTTCCATCCAAATCCCTTTCTCCAACACCCAAAAGGTACCACTGTGCACAGTTGCACACATACTTGAGGAAGGAGAATGGGTGAGGGAACACAATGTAAGTAAAAATAATGGAATTTTCTGCAATACATACCTCCCCAAAAAATAGAACAAATGTGACAGAGAGTATTATAGCAACATACTGATTGAAAAGCTTGTCAAGGTATATAGGAAGAGCCTGCAAATTGCAATATTAAAGTCAACAGAAGAAATTGCCAGTTAAAGAGAAGTTTGTATATTATATATTTCAAGGAAGACAAAACAAGAGATGACTAGAGAATGGAAAGCTTTCCAAGCTCAACAAGCAGCTTCACGTTTAAAGCAAAGGTTTTATAAAAACCCTACTCCTTTTTCTAACAGATCATAAGATTCATAATTGCAGTAAAATTCTTGATTAAAAATTCCATCTTTTCTTTTCATTTCACTGCACTCAGTTCCATATTCCTTCATTTAAACCACTATCAGTCCCACAAGCATCATGCTTCTGGATTGAATGCCTTTTAGTGCTGTTAAAGCAATTCTCTCAAAAGTCCTTACATTTAAATAACCCATGATGGAGCACGACGCTGATATGTTTAGTCATCCAACCTCCTCTGAGATTAAATTTCAGTTTTATGTTACATTGTCATTAATCTCAAAAGCATAAACTTATAATTTTGATACTCTAACACCATATATCTCCTCACTTGCGCCACTCTTAAGAAAGTGTTTGGAATGTCGAAACATGCAAGAATTCAATCCAATCAGATTCCATTTAGTCAATGCTTATGTCACTCTCTAGAACTTAATACTTTCAACTTAGAAAAAGTATTTTGAAAAAAAAAATCACGGACAACAGTATTTTGCAAGAATTCAATCCAATTGAACTCTTGCATACAATGTATCCAAAGAATATATAAAATTTGCTTTTCTTTCTGCTGATATACTAAAAAATTGCCAAATATGCTGAATTCATCATCCAATTATTCAACAATTTCTTTTAATTAAAAGCAAATCCAAAGTCATTTTGA
Organism: Mallotus repandus; assembly: GCA_949671775.1. NCBI lineage: Eukaryota > Viridiplantae > Streptophyta > Magnoliopsida > Malpighiales > Euphorbiaceae > Mallotus > Mallotus repandus. The sequence goes on from CATIWM010064813.1 coordinate 20,176, forward strand.
TGAACTTACCTCCATAGCCGCAGCATTACACAAAAGCAAAGTCACTAAAAGTTGATGTTGCTTTTGAACCACCGGTAAAATTGCGGCTAATTGATTCCAAACACACAAAAATCAATTACAAAATCATTATCAAATAATCAACAAAACATTAAAAAGTTAAAAAAAGGTCTAAAAAACAAAAATTAACCTGCTTGTTTCTTTTCGCTAGAAGTACCGCTACGTCGTAGAATTTCAAGCTCGACGAGACCGAGAGACATTAGACCTAAAGTAAGACCGGACATAATTCCGGCGAAGAGAACGAGAAAACACGAGACTCCGGCGTACACGAACCACATAATGGATCCAAATGGTATCCCTTCACTTACACTGTTCAATTGACCTACCATCGTTAACATCCTCGTCGCCATCACCGCATTTACCAGATGCATCCTTCCTTAATCGACGGTGGCTATGGAGGTTCCGTTTGATCTTATTCTAATCAATCGATCTTAGAAAGGAGAAAGAAAGGAAAAAAGAAACGACAGAGTATATGCATTTCTGATACTGAATTGATTTTTTCCTTAAAAAAATCATCAGTACGGACAGCCATGTGAAGATTCGTGGCAGCATCTGGAGGGTTGAAATGTGGGACCTGTGTTTATGATCGTACACGTGTTGTAATTAGGAGATAAATTAATTTTGGCTGTGTATTAATTAAGCTCATATGGATAATTTATTATGCAACTTTTTGATAATTAAAAAATATTCACTCCAACGACAAAGGAAGACTGTTATTTTAATTAGGAGTAAGATGTTGAAAAATTAAATAAATATTGTGTGAGGTCTTGTGTTAAGAAGTTATAATGTATAAAATATTCTCCAAATTAATGTGGAATAAGAGAATATTATAATATACTATATAGTTCGCAGTTAGATTTATAATTTATAAATATATATTTTAATTTTATTGATTATATATATCATAAATAAGATCATATATTTAAAATATCTATTACAGTATCTGACTGTTAGATATAATATATAGAGAGAAATAAATAAAATTCTTATATTATATTTACACAATTTTTTTATTTATATTTTTACTAAAAGAATGTTTTGAATCTTACCTATCACATCAAAGTTTTTTTTTTTTCAGTAAAAAGAGAAATGGAAAGGAGGATGGGAACTATATCTTAAGTCCCCCTAAAATACTTTGGCCATTAGAACTAAGCAGCCGTAAGTAAATTTACTTTTTATTTCAAAAAAAATTATATGCATAGCAGTAGATATAGAATAAATTTCTAATTTTCTTATACCATTCATAAAAGAAAAAAAATTGGTCCATCTAACTGCTGATTTTTCAAATCAAGATAATTAAGAAGATAAGTTTACTCCTTTAAGGGATTAAACTAACCCTAGAAATTTTATTAAAATGGATGAATTAGTTATGATTATGTAAAATAAATTTCTATTGCAAAAAGCTGACTGACAAAGTCAAGATTCAACAATGGCTGCTTTGCTGTAAGCTCAGAGTTGTCAGTTGTAACATGAAGACGATATCACTGTACATTTGGCTTTTACCCAACTACAATTAACATATAGATTTTTATTTTTTTTGAGAAAATTAACATATAGATTGTTGGTGGCACGTAACTAAAGCATCTGTGCAGGTGGTGGTACGCTTAGCTTTTAGTTGACAACATGGAAAGCTGCAAGCTTCTTCTCAACATCAGAACTTGAATGGTTTTGCCCTCTCTGTAGTTTTGCATGATCCAGGCTTTGAAATTGTAACAGAAATAAACCTACCATCAAAAAACTGAACAAACCAATTCCCAACTTATTAACTTTTTTTTCTGGGGCCTTTTTTAGACTTTAATCATGGGGACATCAAATGGGTTACTGGAGATGCATACCTTTCCATCCATTTCCTTTACAGCTTGTTGGGCAGACTCTTCACAGGTAAACCAAATGAATGCAGACCCCAAAGATTGCTTGGTTTTTTTATTTGACACAATCTTGACTGCAAACAAGATAATGGATGTAATCAGAATTCAAGAATGCACAGACAATCAAGAACATTTTGCTCTGTATAACTAACAGAAATTAAGACAATTACATGCAATTAGAACTCATCATCCGTACACATTATGAAGCTCTGAACGCCTACAATGATTTCAAACCGATATATGATCCCAAATCTCATATGCATGAGCTTTTAACGTAGATGTCAACATAAACAAGTATAATCATGCAAAGTACCTCGGCTTACTTCACCAAATTGTGAAAATGACTTCTCCAAACTTCCCTCAGATGTTGAGGATGGCAACCCTACATCAACCAGAGTGTAAGTCTTCGGTCAAATGGTCATTCTCTGCAAAGTTTGTGAACATGAACAACACTAAATGAACTTTTCATTAGCAGCAGCTCAATTTTCACATGCTGATGAAAATGGTACTCTGCATATTATATTCCAAGCTAGCAGCATACAATTAATTCTATCTCTACAATAAGCATTTATCAACAAGTACATGACCAAAGCCACAGAATATTTTAGTAGCCATTTGGCTAAACAGTGATAACACTTGATTTTCATTAAAATCCAAGTAAAAGAATGCACCTTTAATGAAGACTATCATGGGAGAAGATTGATGGGGATCCAACTGAAGAGCAAGAGCTGGAGCCAGAGCTGCTGCAACTGAATTGAAAACATGGGTTTCGTTTATTGAGTGAAATCAACCGTGATACTGAAGGTGTAATAGGAATAGCAAATAGTTTGCTAGTTGAAAGATGAGAGGATAAGAATGGTAAAAAACAGAACTTTGCCATCCAAAATTAGTAAATGCCAAGACTTCCTCAACCTGCAACCACCGACGGCGGCCAATATTTATCGGAAAATGAAATTTTAGGGCCCATCTCATGTGTGAGGGTGTAAGCTGTTTGATCAATAATCCAACAAGGTTTGAGGCTCATTTCGGCTTCTGAAATTTTGGGCCGAAAGCTTAAATGTTTGCTTTCAAAGTTTCTTCAGCCTTTTTTGGAATGAGTCAAATATATATTTGAAAATGGACTTTTTATTTTACTTTATTTTTTTGGCCACAATAAAATATATATTATTAATACGGTGTTTTCTATTCTTACTTTATTTTAAAAAAAAATATATACTTTATTTAAAAAAATTTATTTAAATTTACAAAAAAAAGAACGTAAAAACTATTGTATTTTTTTTTATAAAGTAACATCTTCTTTTGTAAATATAAAAATTAAAGTGTTTTTTAATTATAACTTGATACACTTTATATCAAATTGTTGCATTATAGAAAAATAAACCACTTTTTATAAATAAAAATTATTTTAACAAATTTTACATAAAATTATTTTAAATTAACAAAAATAATGATAATTTATGAAAATATATCAAGTTATAATAAAAAATATTAATTCTTACATTTAGGATTATTATTTCATAAAAAAATTATTTTCACATTTTTTATGAACAAAATAAAATTTCTAAATTAAGATTTTTCCTTACAAAAATACCAATCTAAAAAAGTATTCAATTCATAAAGTGGCAATGACACTTATAAAAAAATTCAATAATCATAATAATTAATTTCATAAAAATTAGTTGAATTTTATACAAAGTGGTAATTTAACCAAACAAACATATCAAGTTATAACAAAAGAAATAATAATTCTTATGTTTATGAAAAACAATATTATTTCACAAAAAGTAAAGTAATTTTTTTATATTGTTCATAAATTTTGATAAATTTTCGTAAACAAATTTATCGTAAACAAAAATAAATTACTTTGTTTTAAAAAAAATAATAGTAGAAAATACCTTATTCATACATAAAGGGCAATACAAGAAAGAGAGAGCAAGATTTTTGAAACATAGAGAATAATACAATACAAAAAACCACACAAGATCTTACTCTAATATGCAATATAAAGAAAAAAAAAGACAATAAGAACAAAAAACCTAAGAAAAGTCACAATAACACCGGTAGGTCAGTGCCGCAATAAGAAAATTTGCAGGTTGGTAATGGAGAAACCCTGAACCTGGTGTGAAGAGTGCTCCATCATCCTCAATGAAAATATGGGTGTGGCCAAATCCATTTTGTAAGCTGTAAGGAAACTCTTGAAACATGGGTAGACCAGTTTAAGAAGTTCTTCCAAAATCAGGAGCTCTTCTTCTTCTTCTTCTTCATAGAGTCATAACTAAACTCCTCATTGAACACCCACAAAAAATCTCATAGAGAGATAACAAAAGCATCACAAAAGAATGAGCAAAAGAGGGATTTAACCCTAAAACTAAGAAAACTATGTTTATTTTAACTAAAACTAAGGAAAAAAAAAAACAAGAAAAACCAAAGTAAAAGATAAAATTTTGACCAAAATTTGGTCTTAAGCCAAATCTCGAAGATGGGTAAACAGTAGCTTGCAAAAGAATCGAGAGGATATTTTATTTTATAGTTTTTCTAAAATCTTACTTGTCAGAATTCCAATGTATAAATATTTTTAAACATATAATTTTTTTTCTTTTGTTTTAACATTTTTTAGATATGGGTTGGGGGGGAGTGGGAATTAGAAATGCCAAGCCCTATTAACATGTTGGATAACCAACTCGTCTAAAGTAGGTTGACAATTTTTTTTTTTTTGTATTTCACATGACACAATTATTTTATTTTTTTAATTTTACATTTTTTCTTCATTATTCTTTTTTTTTTTGCTTTCTTCATTTTTTTCTAC
>CATIWM010064832.1:0-12036 GCA_949671775.1 Mallotus repandus
AATTTATTTACAATATCTGCTATTCTTAGAAACTAGATCCCCTAATTAGGCAACAACTAAATTAGGCAGCAATATATACAATGATTCTAATTCCTATTTTATTATTCCATAATTGGAAGGATTTGAATATTGTTTCCAACAAATTTCTTTCTGCAGATATTGAAGCGCTGGATTGGTCGTGTTGTTGATCATTGATTTGCTCTCAATTATTATCTTACTCCTTTTACTTTGTTTCTTTGTTATGTTCCTTTCTTGTTTCAAGTTTCACTGTTTTGTTACTCCAATTTTATATGATTTTCTTGGTGCTCCTTTTTGCTATTATTTTTGTAAAGGAGATGGTTTTTTTTTTTTTTTGGCTCTATCATGAGGATGGTTAGGATTATTAGTATAGATTAGATTGGGTGTATGGGGGATTAGCCTATTGGCTGAGGGTAGTACCATCCTCATGATTTTTCTTCCTACCTTTCTCTCTTATTAATAATAAACTGATTTTATTTGTTCAATTAGTTCCTACTGCAGTTGTATTGACCATGTTTTGGATTATTTAGAGTACGAGCTTCATCACTGTAGTTCTTGCTGCATTGATGCTCAAGCTTAACATATAGAACGACCGACGAAGGCAGGTTACCACATTTCCAAGCATGTATTTGCATTTATTTGTCATTTTTAATTTAAAAGAACCATGCATTTCAGAGGAGGAAAAAAAGAGTTTAAAATAAGAAGCATGTTGGATTTTTACATTGTGTTATAAAGGCAGCAAATTTAGCGCATAAATGTCAGTCTTTCATGTATGTTTACATGTTGGGTATGCCATAGCCTTCCTTTTTAAGTTACTGCTGCAACTATTTCAGGTGTTACTTCAGCGTGGCTTGCATTACATCTGAGCAAATAATATGGATAGAGCCTGTGTCAAAGTAGAAAGCTACTTATGTGACAGTTTTTTTTTTAGGGGAAAAAAAAATGCTGGTTTCCCTATAATCATGTATTTCAAGTTTTGAAGTTTAGAGAAAATCTTTGTAGAAACAAAGTAACGATGCAGTTCAGCTAGTCAACATGATAACAACAGTTAATTGTTGCAGAAGGGGCTTGTCTGGTTCTCTGCTCACAGCACTTTTATGGTTTTCTTGCAGGAATTTATTTTTCTTTTTGCGAAATATCTCATATTTAGAAAACATTAAATAGATGATTAAAATTTATTCCCTTTTTTGTTCAAGTAGCGCAAATGAAATCTGTAAATTTCCGGAATATCTTAGTCTACACTAGTATTTTTTGTCAATTACTGTTGAGATGTAATCTATTTAGTTTCCTGGTGGTTTTATTCTTCTGTTGTATTTGAAAGCTCCTCTTATTGAATGGCAGCTGGAAAAGGATTAAACTGTTTGGGATTGAATTAAGATTCGATGAAGCATTTGGAGCAGGGCCAGGGATTTGTCCTGGAGCAGAATTTGCTAGGATTGAAGAGGTGCTGGAAGTACTCCACCCTCACTCAAAAATAAAGAAGATAAAGATCAACGAGTATATGTGTACAAATTTTCCAGCATGGGTAATGCAGAAGAAAGTTGCAGATAGTAGTGATTCTAATAGTTTCACACTACTTGAAAGTCTGGTGGAGCTGAAACTGGAGAACTGCGATTTTTGTGAACAAATTTCAAGCCTAGGAATTCTTCCGAATCTTAGATATCTTGAAATAGATGGGATTGGTCGTTGTTTTTGATCATTTATTTGCTGTGAATTATATATTATGTTGCTCCTTTTACTTTTGTTCTTTATTATGCTCTTTTTCTCATCTTCTCAAATTTCATGTCCTGTTATTGTAATGTTTCATGATTTGATTGGTGCTTCTATTTTATCATTAGGATGGATAGCTAGGATTTAGCATAGGTTGGGTGCACGGGGTTCGGCCTATTGGCTGAGGGTAGTGCCGTCCATCAGGATGACTTTCCTACTACATTATTCTCTTAATAGAAATGAGAGCAAATTACGTTTGCCTTCCTCTCAGGTTTGACCTAATTCCAACTCACTTCTCTCTTATTTGAAAATTGAATATTTACATTCCTCAATTTTAGTTCCGTCGACACTTTAGTCCTTCCGTTAACTTTTTCTTTAGTATCTTAATAAATAAGACATTTTACTACCTCTATTTTATACAAACTAAACATTTTACTTTCTATATTTTGTAAAAACTAACATTTTAATTCTTTTTTTTTAATAAAAAAATTATTGTTTTTTAATTTTCAAATTATTTCAAATTTAAAATTACAATTTTTACTAAATTTTCAACGGTTACACATGTCCTTATCAATTTAATTTTAATTAAAAAATTAAATTATAAATTTAATAATTCATTAATTTTTATCAATTTTATTTTATATTTATTTTTTAATGTTTGGTTTCATTAATTTTACCATTTTTTAAGTAATTCATTCTATATATTACTTTAGTTTTAGATAATACTAATTTTAATTGGAACAAAAATTAATAAAAACAAGTAAAAAATGAATATAAAATAAATTTGTGGATATTTATAGATTTATTAAAATTACAACTTGATTTTTGAGTTAGTGTGAATTTTATATAATTCAAAAAAATATATTGATGGAGATATATGTACATGTCTAAAATTTAGTTATTATTGAAATTTTAAATTTTAAATAATTAAAAAGTTGAATGATTAAATTATTTTATTTTATTAGAACTTAGTGATTAAACTATTTTATTTTTATAAATTGAGGGAGGTAAATGTATTTTAATATAAAAAACCTAACAGAAAAGTTAATGGAGTGCCTCAAATGTTGATGGAATTAAAATTGAGGAATGTAAATGTTTGATTTTCAAACAAAAGAGAGAAGAGTTGGAATTAGGTCAAACCTAAGGAAAATAAATATGATTTTCTCTAGAGATAATGTTTTTTAATATGTAGTTTCGATGGTTTTTTTTTTTTTTTGAAGCCAATGTAGTTTGATGGTTAACAAGAAGATCCCACCGTTTATTATTGATGTTCTTTTTAATAAACTAGTTTTTCCTCATGTGCCCGCACGTAATTTATATTATTATTAAATGAATATATTTATAATATTAAGTTAAAAAGTAAAAAAAATAATTGTGAAAAAATAAAATATTTTTTTGGCTTCCATTCTTATACAATACAAATATATATTCATTATTGATCACAATGTAAACAAATTAAAATAAGAATAATAAAATAAATATAAAATATGAAAGAACAAACTTTTTTCTTAATTATTTGTGAGTTGTAATATTGGATTTATGAATATAAAATAGAAAATATAATATACATTAAATTTTTTCAATTTTAACATTTAGAGTGAATTCTATAGTTATCTATTAAATGTTTTCAAATGATAAGTTTTCAATGACATATAAATAAATTACATAAATATTTATTTAAATTTTTTAGTCTACCAAAAAATAGATACGGTACTTAATAATAAAAAAATATAAAAAAGAAAAAACTAAATATAAAAGAAAAATAAAAAAATTGGGTTTGCTATTAATATGTTTCATTTAAAAATTAAATGGGGTAACACTTATTATCTAATTTTTAATTTTATAACTAAATAATATTTTTTTGATAAAATAACTAAATAATATTAGTAAAAAAAGTAATTCATACATAAAGCTTTAATCATAACAAAAAAATTTAATTTTGTAATTCAATTATTTTATTAGTTACTTATATATTTAACATGTTTAGATATAACATATGTTTATAAATTAAATTACTTTACTAATTATTTACAAATTTAAAATTTAAAATATCTATTCAATATAAAATAAAAGTCTATTGTCAGTATTAATATAAATTAAACTACTTCATTTATTATATGTATAGAAATTCAAAATACATATTTAACTTAAAATAGAAGTTTATTTTTTTCAATCTAATTTTTTGTTCATATGTAATAAATGTTTAAAATAGTATAACTACTTTTATCTCAACTTGTAAAATAAAATATTTTTATTAATACATTACCCCATACATTGTATAAATTTATAGATAATGTAGATATATAATTTTCTTTTTTCCAAAAAATTCACCTTTCTAATTGATAACTCATGTTATTACTTTTGATTTTTCATCAACCAATATTCTATATTTTTTTTTCCAATTAGCTCGTGCATGAGATTAAAAATTTATCTATTTAAATGAAGAACATAAGACCAATAAAATATTTAAATACCAACATAAAATTCAATACGAGGGATTAGTCATAATTTATATGCATTTATTATTTTTATCACTTTAAAATATTTTTTATTATTTAATATGGATTACAAAAATATAAAAATTAATTAATATTTTAATAAGATTTTTCTAAATAGTTATATATGGACCTTATAATAGTAATTATATATTTTATTAAATTTGATGATAAAGATAATATAAATTATTTTATTTTAGCTTAAATCTATATAATTTCAAATTTTAAAATACAGACTCAAATCATTTTCATTAGTTTTAAAATTTTCCAAAATAAAACAAGACTATTTATGTAATTATATAAAATATATATGTCCTTTTTTGTCCAAAATTTTTTTTCCTTTATTCATACTTTTATATATAGTATAGATTAATGCCCAGAGATGTTTTGAATAGAAATTGAGACTGGAGTGTAGCAAATATATGAAGCATTGGGTGTGTATGTGATGGAATGCAGGTTGTTCTGTGAGTTTTAGAATGGGAATAAAGATAAATTTAGTATCTGAATTTTTTAAAATTTAACAATTGAGTGTTTGAACTTTTTAAAATTACAATTGAGTGTGTCAACCTGAAAAATTACAGAACAGTGTATTTTGCAGGTTATAATTAAGTTGCTGGTAATGCAGTGTTGACTGGGAAGATGGAGTTGCTGACATAGATATTTAATTGAGAAATGACAAAACTACCCCAGCAATTTTTTTTGGTGGACATCAAACGATGACACTGGCGCATCATCTTCTTGGTTTTTTGGGGGCAGCTTCTAGTTCTTGGTTTGAAGAGTTGCTGCCATCGACGACAGAGCAAGTAGTGTGGCTGCCGATGTTTCCATTTGGGATGAAATCATGCACCACAAACTGAAGCAATAGCTGGTGTATCATGCACCAGATTGTTCAAGTTGATCATGGATGATTTTCCATCGAAACAAGCTTCGCATGTATTGGCCTCATTAGCAGCATCATTAGTACCTTGTTCAGCAAATTTTGGGTCACCTTTGACCAAAGCTTCAATGGCCACAAGTAGCGGCGGAGCTTAACTCCGATTTTTCAGGGGCCAAATTAAAAGCATGTGAAGAATAAGAAATCTAAAATAAAATCTCCTTCAACAACATTATCTTGACTAACATTAACTAAGTTCAAGAAAAAAAAAAGTAAAAAAAGAAAGAAAAATTGCAAACAACTTACATATTAACATTGGAACCTATTTATATTTACTTATTGGGGGCCAAATATTAAGAATACATAAAAATATATTTTTCATAATTTTAATTATATAATATATATATAAAGAAATTTTAAATTTTTAGGAGGGCCATGGCCCTCCCATGTCCCTTCATAGCTCCGCCCCTGGCCATAGGTATATCTGCAGTTAATTTAGTTTTGCTTGAGATGATTATAACTGGGTTTGAAGTAGTGTTTAAGATAATTGGGTTTTGCTAATAGAATGGAAATGTTTACTTCTGTGTGACTAGGGCTATAAAGAAGATCATATTTTGTTAGCTAAACTTTAAGCTTTGCATTTCAAATCCTTGGCAATTTTAACTATTAGCAAATGCTTATGATGGCATGATAATACCATATAATGTATGGTTTGTAGCTGTGGAATGGTATGTGTTCATGTCATGTTGTTGCCTGCGCTTTATTGCTCACTCTTTTTTGTTGTGCCTACTGCCTAGCTAGTATGTCTGGGTTCTTGATCTACAAAGAGTCCTTTGTGTTTGCCTATATATTGTTTTCTTTCACTGGGCTTACCAAAGAAAGCAAAAGAAAGAAAGGCCATTTGAAGGGCAGAGAATGTTATCAAAGTGGCCACTTTTAAGAAGCTGGATATAACCTTTAAAGCAGCACACATGCTTTTATCAAAATGAAGGATTAGCTAATCTGTGAAGAGCTGAGTACCCATGGGAAGAATGAGACAAGAACTGCTTCTTTGAAAAGAGCTTTGTTTTGATCACCTACATAAAATCGCAATCTTGATTTTCAGTTGATGGTAGTGATGGTAGCCTAGAGCTGGTTTGAATATTGAGTTCTGGTGATCATCAACAAAGTGTTTTTTTTTTAATTTATTTTAGGTGGTCATTTTTGTAATTTTATATGGTTAATGCACATGCCTATCACAAGTTTTTTTTTGCAACTATTCCTTTCTCCCGCTCATTTGAAATTGTAGACCTTAGTATGATATGTCAGCATTAACCTACTAAACACACTGCTCTGTAATTTTTTAATAGGTTGTCACACTCAATTGTAATTTTAAAAAGTTCAAAGATTCGATTGTCTTTATCCTTTTAGAATGCAGCTTAATTTGTAAACTAAGCCTTGGCATTTACTTACAACGCAGCCTAAGCATAGAGGACCCTGCTTAGACCCCAAGAAAAAAGAAAACCACCTAAGTCAGACTCACTGGCCACTGCCTGTTCCATCTCCACTTTAAGCAATGAGCAGAATCAAACAGTGATACAGATTCAGGAAGGCAGGTGCAGAAGGATACGACATTGGAGAAAATGTCATGTACTTGAAGAAAACTCAGCATTAAGGGCCAATAATCCCTTATTAGCAGATGGAGAGAATTGAAAGAAATTAAATGTAAAAGTATCATTGATAGAGATTATTATTCATATGGCATTGTAAAAGTTGTGCCTACACTAAACATAGAAATGAAATGATTCATTAATTCAATTAAGGCATAGCATAATTAAATTTCTGGTTGGACTTTCAAGCACTTATCGTATGTGAGAAGAGTTCAATTGATTCAATTCGTTATGCTGAGCATGCATCTATAATTTGATTATTCATTTCTACTTACAATTTTTTTTATAACATAAATCACTTTCTCAATATCAATTTTTTTAGGTTGATCATCTATTTTTTACGTGATTATTCGACACTTAAAAGTTTCTAATGGGTTTTGATGAAGAGTTTCTAATATTTATGATGACATTTAATGTTATCGGTAACTTAAGAAGGCAAACGAGTACCATTATTTCAACAATAATTTAACAAACTAAAAGGTCAATTAAATTATCTTCATTTTATACTTTTTTTTTTTCGTTTTTTATATCATTGAAATACACACAATATTATCACATAAAAATTGAAATATTTTAATTATTTGTCAGTTTCTTCATATGGAAAGAGAGTAAAAATGACTAAAACCGAAATTTTTAGTTGCTTTCTCAAGTGATACAAGATATCATTTTTAATAAGTCAATTTATCTTTTTTAGAAATTATAATATTTTTCATAATTTATTTGAATTTTTATTCATATATGGAAAAATGAATTTGAGGCCCCTATACTTTCAACATTTTTTACATTTTACCCCTGTACTAAATTTTATGTATATTGCACCCCTATACTCTCAAATTATAAGAGAGATGATTGTGTTCAAAATAATATTCAACATCAAGTATTAATTTAAATTTCATAATTTTAAAGTTAATATTATAGTAAATAAAAATTATATATGCGTGAAAATAATGTATTATATTTCATTTACTAAATAATAAACGTATCTTTTTATTAGTTAAAATTTTATCGTGAATTATTTTTTCATTAATAACTTTTAATTATTTAAATATTAACGAACAATTAAAATCTACACTATTTATTATAAATATTTTTAAAATTTCTAATATTATATATATTTCTAATATTATAATTTACTAAAAATAAATTATCTACATTTCAATTAGATCAAAATTAAAAACATATAGTTTTTAAATTTTTAATAAATTTAATTGGATTATTTTAGAAAATTTTAAGGATTTAATTGTTAAAAATAAAATTATAAGGATTAAATAGAAAAAAATTAAAATTACAAGAACAAAATTGGATATTTTTTAATTATCCTCCTATAAAATTTAGTATAAGAATAAAAGGTAAAAAATATTAAGAGTACAATGGCCTCAAAAAATATTAAGAGTATAAGGCCCTCAATATGGGTTATTCCTTCGTATATATTTTTTAATATCATCGATGCATTGCCACGGATATATGTTCAGCACCCCATATTTATAGCCATCAATGGCCATATGTTTAGTACTGTACATCATGGCCACATGAACAATAGACATAGCAGTTGGATCAAATATTTAACGCTCCTGATCTCATGAGAGAGTTTGAAGCTACAAGCAATCAGTTTTTATTTCATTCATTTTTATTTGTTTTTATGGTTAATGGGGTTTGTTTCTTTTGCTTTTAATGGCAAAAACTATTTTTAATCCCTTGAACTATAACGGTTTTTTTATTGAGCTTCTATCATTTTATTGCATTACATTGAGTTCATATATATTATTATTTATATATACATTGAGTTCCTATATTATTATTTATATATATTAAGTCTTTATACTATTATTTATGTAATACATTGAGCCTCCAAAATTTTTATATATTTCTATAAAATTTGTCAAATTTGAGCTCAATAATTACATAAATAATAACATAAAAATTTAATATAATGAAATAAAATAATAAAATTTATATAAAATATTATTATAATTCAGGAACTTAAAAATTGATTATGCCACTTTTAATTGGTTAAGGCATGCGATGAAGAACATGCCCTATTTCCCATCAGCTGCATGGTCACTTCTCCGTACAAAGTTGACAACTTTTTCACTTTCACCTACTCTTCACTCTGTTGTTGAATCAAATAATGACGTCACTACCAAATTGCTAATTAGCTTCAGGTACCTTTGTTAATCTTTTTCTTTTTTTTTTAAAAAAAATTCCCTTTAGTAATTAATTATTTTAAGAAAAAATTACAAATTTGATGTCTCAACTTTTGTGATTTTTCTATTTGAATATTTGAACTTTTTTTTTTTTATAATTAAGTGTCTGAACTTTAGAAAAACATATTAATGTAGTGTCTCTAGCAGATTTAATGTTGACTGGATGCTAAGTCAGATCAAATATGATCTACTTTTATCCCAGTTATTAGTCATATTGTAGACAGTGGGATTTAGAGCGCGCCCAAATTTATTTCAACCACAACACTATTTGAGCTCATTGCTCTAGAGAACACACTACTATATCACAAAGACATAGCGTGGATATGAGGAGTCGCCACCCAGGGTAATAACTGGAAAAAATCGAAGGTGGTGGTATCTCAATTCTCTAATATAAGCTAGCACCACAACCAGGAGTTCTGGATACGGAATACCAACTTCTTTTAGTCTCGTATTTATTTAGAATTATTTTATGAATTACTATCTTATTCCCTAATTACATGCAATTTCATTAAACTCTAATTGAACATCCATCTAACCCTAAGGCAAACAATCCATGAAAAAACATATAATAAATACATTTGAGGCGTAACGTCCCTAAATCTAAATTAAATTTGATTTTATTTGTAAGTTAGCTAAATCTACATTTTTTATTTACAAGTGAAATAGAACTAAAGGTGGGCCTATATTTTAATTGTATTAGTGAACTTAAATCTATTATTTTAAATTCTAAAAAGTGGGTCTAAGTCTACCAAATTTAAGAAAAATTGATTTAATTTAATGGGCCTAATTCTACTTATTTTAATTTAAATGAAATGATCTTAAATCTATTTATTTTAAAAGAAATGTTTTAATGAGCTGAGCTAAGTCTAAATTTATTTTAAATTATATAGTGAGCATAAAGTCTAAATTAATCTAAATGGGTCTAAATTAATTTTAAAATTAATTAAACCAAAATTTAATTTTAAAGGTCTATTTTATTAGTGAGTTAGACCTACACGTTGGCTTGGGGCCCAAAGCGAATAAAAAAGAAAATAAAACAAAAGCCCAAATAAACATATAAACATATAAACATACAAAAGTATTCAAGTAATTATCTCTAATCCTAATTTAATTCACATGCATCCTAATTAACTAAAGCCACCATTAATTTCATTAGGGTATTTACCAAATGGACCTAATTTACTAATTGATTTTTAAAGTGCAAAAAATTAAAATTCCACTATATTCCCACTAATGGGGCTATTACAATGATCTACTAAAAATAAAAATTAATTACAATCCAAAAAAATACAAAATATAAATATCATGAAATAATAAAAACACAGAAAAAGATAAAAAAATCTACGCATGATTACTACAGTGTTTTATTCCTGACATTCCATGGACTTTTCTGAATTTAATCAGTTCAATCACATCTCCTTAGCACAGGATGTTTCCACCATCATCATTAAAGAACCAAAACAAAAAAATCAAGAAAATGATTAGAATAAAAATAAGGAATAAAGAACAAGTAAATAATAAAAAAATCAAATGAAAATAAATAAAATAAAAAGAAAATGGATGAAATGTAGAGATGCAATATTGATTAGCTCCTCAGAGGCTTTGTTTAATTCACCATTTGAATAGATCTGTAGTATTAATCTTCTCAGTTCCAGGTTTTGATTGCTTTTCCAAAAGAATTTTTTAATGAGAAATAGAAAAAAGTCCCCAAAAAAACTCCCAAAAAGATTATGTAAAAGAAAAGTACGTCTAAGAGGCTCTTTTTTCTTCACGAAAGCCCTACTCTCTCTTTTTTTCTCTCTGCTTCTCTCTTTTTTCCGTCCTTCCTCCTTTTTTCTTTCTGCCTCTCTCTTCCTTTTTAATTCCTCTCAGTAGATTAGGTTAATTCCGTAGATTAGATCATTATCCCAAATACAATTTTTTCTTTATCGTTCGGGACTGATTCAAATTTACAGATAAAAATTTATTTTTTTCCTTTTTTTTTTAAATTAATGTTTGACCAATCAAAATTTAAATAAATAATTTCAAAAATAAAAAAAGTGTCAGAGTCCGGTCGGAAGTGTAGAATTCCGACCGGAATTGTGTAATACCGATCGGAATATCGGAATTATGTATTTCCGATCGAAAATATATAATTCCGATTGGAATTACATATTTTCGATCAAAAATATGTAATTTCAATCGGTTATTTCGTGAAAAAAAATTAAAAAAACTTTACAATTGGGCCCTTTAAAAAAGTTACAATTGAATCCAAAAAATGCAATTGATTATATGTTAGGTGTAGTATTTTTTTAGGTTGGTTTACTGCATGTTCTTTATGTTTATGGTGTTTATTTTTATTATAATTTAATTATTTTTATGTTTATATTTTTTTTAGTAATGTGCTTGGCTTTCCTTTTAAAATAATGATATTTATGTAAAACGTTGAATTAAATAGATGATGGTGGAGCAACCTACAAGTGGATGGTGCATTAAAGAAAATGGTGGTGAAACATGCACAAGCACTTGTGATAATAATGGTGGATGGTGCAAGTGGATGGTGCATTAAAGATAATGGTGGTTAAACATGTACAAACACTTGTGATAATAATGGTGGATAGTGCAATAAAATTTAATTTAATTGGGTGTTTTTGGTTAGTGCGTGGGAGCTTTTGGTAAGTGCTCTTGGTAGAGAAAGAATTAATTTTTTTAATTCTTGCAAAATGGCTATAAATAGTCATTGGCATAACATGGAAAGACATGAAGAAGAAATGAAGAAAAACATCAAAGAGTTGTGTGTGCAGTGTGGTGTGTGTAAGAAATAAAGAGGAGTGTTGTGTGTGTGTGCATGGTTCGTGCACGTGGAAACTAAAGAAGATTGAGAAGAAGTAGAGAATAGAGAAGAACATAGGAAGGGAAGTTTTTTCTTCTTAATTTTTCTTAGTTTTTGAATGTTTTTCTCTTTTACACTTGAAAGCTTGATGAATATTATGTTTAACTAATTTTATTTATGTTGGGGATTGTTGAACTTATTTTAATTTAAGTTGATTTATATATTGGTTTTTCTTTAAAGTTGCATTAAGCATTCATTAAGCTTAATTATTTAT
>CATIWM010064862.1:0-22268 GCA_949671775.1 Mallotus repandus
ATTAAATAAGATATGAATTGGAATTTTATATATAGACAAAATAGATATTAAGAAAGTTTTACCTTTTTATAAATTTATTCAACTTAAACTTTGATTAAAGGCCTATCAAATTTAAACATTCATAACATTTCTTATTTTATCTCAATTTCTTAATTTTAGTAAAATATTATGATTTATTAAAATATTTAATAAATTTGATATAAATTATTATTTGGTCAAAATTAAATAAAAATACTGAAGTAACATCATGTAAAATATCAATTTTACCTTTCTTAATTTGTTAAATTCATAGTAGTCTATTAGTATAAGAAATTTAAAAATTTAAAATTTTTATCAATTTTTTCCGAATTATAAAATTTTATAAAATACTTTAGTTGTTCCGGTTTATTTAAGTTTCATACAAAAAAATATTTATTTATTAATTTTGGTACACAAGAAGGTAAAACCCTCAGAACAGATTATATAGTGATAACTATAATATCCGACGCCACACATGTCATGATCTAAAACACATACACAATAATATATATATATATACATTTTTAAAACAATAGTAATTAATACATTTAAAAATATATCTATATGAATTTATTTTTCATTTATCATGTCAACATTTTTATTTAATTCTAATTAAATTTTAAAAAAGATAAAATTATCAAAATCATAAATGTTTAGATTTTTTTATGTCAATATAATTTTATAAATTTGACAAATTTGATTTTAATTAAATATCTATTTGTGTTAAAATTGTCAATAATTACTGCAGTTGGGATATTTTTACTAAAATTAAAAAATTTAAATAAAATTATAAAATATCATAAACTTTTAAATTTTTTCCACCAATAGACGGACCATAAATTGCGAGCTTGCATGCATTGATAGCCATAAATAGCGTATATCAATAATCTCCTTGTGATAATTTTTGTAGGACCATTTTATTAATATGTTGATTTTTATCATTAAAAAGTTGATATTTAGTT
This sequence comes from Mallotus repandus, assembly GCA_949671775.1. NCBI lineage: Eukaryota > Viridiplantae > Streptophyta > Magnoliopsida > Malpighiales > Euphorbiaceae > Mallotus > Mallotus repandus. The sequence goes on from CATIWM010064862.1 coordinate 981, forward strand.
ATTTATTAAGCTAGGGACATAGGAATGCAATATTCAACACCAAATCTAATTGGTTTTTGTCGTTGAATTAAAATTAATAATAATAAAAAAATTGTAACAATAAGAGTACAAGAATAATGCTGCAATGTATTTGGCATTTGCCCTACTGCTTCATATGCTTGGTGTACATCGAAGAAACAAGAATGGCCTTTTTTCAGACATTCTAATATCCATTTATTAACAACTTTCGAAAATAATAACATCTTCTCTTAAAAATTAAGAAAAAAAATAAATTTGAGAAGAGTCACCATTATTTTCAAGTAAAATCGATTATTGAAAATTAAAAAAGAAAAATTTTAAATATCACTATTCAAAAAAAGTTCATCCCCGACTAAATAATCATGACTTCATTTATTCCCATCAAATGTTGAAGAGTCATCACTTGTTGAAATGGAACTAGATTAATTTTTTAACATAAATAATAAAAAATGATAAAGTTTTTCAATAAAAACTGCCAAATCTAAAATTAAAATTAATTTTATGGATTATTTAAATACATGAATTAGTCTAAAAAAATTATCATAAAATAAACACGATATTTAAACATCAAGATCTATATAGCATTTATGAATTTTAATGTGTAATTAGGCTCTATATGTCAAATAATACACACAATTTAACTCTTAATTTTATCTAAAGTATGCATAACACATTCAACTCAATATTAATATAAATTTAAATCTCTTGTAACTTCTAAAATCCAAACCAAAAAATCAAATACCCATAAAAGATTACCACAAAAATTAAAATGGAATCAATTTTTTTTTAACTTGAAAAAAATAAAAATAAAATTCTTAACCTATTAATACTTTAAAAGAATTCTACGGAATATGCAATTTCACCCAATAACTTTACTCAATTATTCTATGTCACCTATTGACTTTTATTTTGTTCAATTTGACCTCATAACTTATATTTTTCACCTATTTAACCGACATAATTTCTATTTTTCACATATTTAAATTCAGCGCGAGTTAAATACACATGTTTATTTGGTGTACAAAAAAGATTAAATAGATAAAAAATAAAAGTTCAAAGATGAAATAAAATAAAATAAAATAAAAGTTAAGAAGTGACATAAAATAATTAAGTAAAGTTTAGAGGTAAAACTTTATATTTGGCCAATTATATTATTAGAATCAACTTTCCGTAATATTCAAATTATTAAGCATATTGAAGCTGCAACCAAAAAAAATATAATCATCGCTTTCAAATGATCGCTTGGGTTGGCTTGGCTTTTTATGAATTGAAAGATGGGAATAAATACTAAATAGCATTAGGATAGCAAGCTGATATGTAGTGCCAGGTTTAATAATATAAAAAATTACAATCTTTTCAACTTTTATAAATTTATATTAAATTTTAAAATTTGGTAAAATTAATTTAATTTAATAAATTATTTGCAATTTTAAAATAATTATAATTTGATGAATATATAATATTTAAAGTGAAGTAGTTAATTTCTATTTTTATAAATTTGACATTTACACCATCTAAATACTAATTATAATAGTTAGTTAAACTTTAATGTCAATAATTTTTTTAAAAAATATAAATGAGAATGAAAATTTTATTTAATTTGTAAAAACTATACTAACCTTCTTTTTATGTAGTTTAAACCTTCATATAAATGTGAGACTATTATAATATATGTTATCTAATTGATCTTAAGAGTTTGTTTGGTTCAAATGAATACCATAAAATTTTGAGGAATTCATTTGTAAATCTAAATAAATATGTTTGGTTTAAATAAAAATTTTGTAAAATTTATTTTGAATTCCAACTTTTTAATTTTGTGAAATTGTTTGAAAGTAAATCAATTGTTATTAATGAAGTATGTTGGGTTTAAATAAATTAGGAGTTCATTTGAAAATGAATTTTATTTAAAATTTGTTTGAAAATGAAATAAATTTTTTTATGAAATTGAACAAAATAAAAGATAAATGTCACGTATGTAGTTATTCCTTACTTAATGATCAAATCACAATTGTATTAAAATTGTATATAATATATTAAATTATACTAAAATTATAAATAATATATCAAATTAAATTAATTTTATCAAAGTTTTAAAATTTAGTATAAATATATAAAATAAAAAAATTGTAATTTTTGGAGCCGTTAAGACAGTGGCAAGTTATGAAGGGCCTCAACGTCAAGATTAGCTGGTAGGGGTTTTGGTCCCCCTGGTGGTGGCTCATTCTTCTCCATATCTTGATTAATAATTAATATACATTTAAATAAAGAATCTCCCTCTCACTACCATCAAATAAAAACAAGAAACTAAATGATAAAACAACACCATGTCCTGTGGTGTAGAAACTGTCGTACCATGCCAGGATGGAGTCTCTGCAATATAACGGCAGAGATAAATAAAAGTCCTGTTTTAGCTTTTCAAAATGGGACAAGAGCCCTCCAGATCATACACTAAAAGACACACAGCCGAAGAGAAGCATATAAACAACAATGTTCCACCATTAAAATTGAGATTTTCAATATAATTAATGTATTATTTTAACATTATTTTTATATTAGTTTAATAAATATCCATCGCTCATTTAATTTGTCGACCACGTCTTGAGTGAAATGAAAATTTTTTATTTTATTTTATTATTTAAATCGTTGGTATTCATAATAAATTGTATTTGAACTATTTTGATTTAAAATGAATAAAGTTATAAATTTTATAATAATTAATTTAATATAATTATATATACTAATATTTGAATTTAAAATGTTATAATTGGTTATTGTTATTGGTTTTATTCTGTTTTTATTATTGAACTTTTTTCTCCATGGACATGTATATATGGTAAAAGGGTAGAGACGTTCTCTCGTGCATAGTGCATCATTCTTATTTTCTGTTCGAACTTTATAATACATATTGCCCAGCAGTTCACCAGTGTCCGAGCTATCTTATGATTATGGATTCAAGATCAGAAGTAAGTAGCAAGTGCTGCAATGGCAATTCTGAGTCGACATACGACATCATTCGTTGGTTTGAAGATGTATCAGAGAATGCTGGCAAAGTACAGACGGAGACACTTCGCCGGATTCTTGAACTCAACTATGGTGTAGAGTATCTAAAGAAATATTTAGGAGACATCAAAATTCAAGAAATGGATGCATGTGCATTGGAATCTCTATACATTTCTTTGGTACCTCTTGCTTCCCATGCAGATTTAGATCCTTATATTCAGAGAATTGCAGATGGGGACACTGCTCCTCTACTCACTCAGCAACCTATAATCACTCTCTCCTTAAGGTAGGCATGCATCGCCTTAAAAGGCAGGCTTGCTGTTAGTTTAACAAGTGTTCTTACATGTAAATGTTATCAACAATTAAAGATTCCACTTCACTGCCCTCGTTTGCATTTGGAATATTCCGTTTAATCATTTGATTTACTTGGTTATATAATAATTCAATAATATTTCAGAACTGTTTGTTAGTTTTTTTGTTTCTTCTGTTCATGATTTGCTTGGCTCTTCTATGGGTTTGATTGATGGCTATCAACAAAAGAACGTTATTTGTAAGATCCACAAAGCAAAATTAATGCTCACCATTAACTGGCATCGATCAGTCCTGTCATATTGACTTGGAAGCTAGCTCTTGGTTTAAACTATTTGAGAAAAAAAAAAAAGTATTTTGTATTTTATATTCTTTTGTTAATTTTCAAGATTCTGATGGTTTTGTTCATCATGGCTATGGTTTTGTAGTTCTGGAACAACAGAGGGAAGACAGAAGTATGTTCCTTTCACTCGCCATAGCTCTCAAACAACTCTTCAAATCTTTAGCTTGGCAGCAGCTTACAGATCAAGGTATTAACCTTCTGTTTTTTCCTCTGTTTTTCATTGTCACTTGCTTGAAACACTGTTCTTGTTAAGCATTCATTTTAATGTTAAATCTGTCTTTGTTGTTTGTGTAGGGTTTACCCAACTAAAGGAGGAGGGAAGATCCTAGAATTGATATATAGCAGCAAGCAGTTCAAAACAAAAGGAGGGTTAAGAGTGGGAACAGCAACAACCCATTATTATGCTAGTGAAGAGTTCAAGATCAAGCAAGAAAAAACCAAGTCATTCACATGTAGTCCGCTAGAAGTGATCTCTGGTGGAGATTACAAGCAAACGACTTACTGTCATCTTCTACTTGGGCTCTTCTTCTGTGATGAAGTAGAGTTCATCACCTCAACTTTTGCCTATAGCATAGTACAAGCCTTTACATCATTTGAAGAGCTTTGGAAAGAGATATGTAATGACATTAGAGAAGGAAGTTTAAGTTCAAGAATCAGTTTGCCCAAGATGAGAAAAGCTGTGTTGGATATAATCTCTCCAAATTCAACTTTAGCTTCAAGAATTGAAGAAAACTGCAAGAAGCTTGAAAGTGCGGACTGGCTTGGTTTGATTCCTAAGTTGTGGCCTAATGCAAAATATGTGTACTCAATTATGACAGGGTCTATGCAACCGTACCTTAAAAAACTAAGGCATTATGCTTGTGGGTTACCATTAGTGAGTGCTGACTATGGATCCACAGAGAGTTGGATTGGGGTTAACGTGGATCCTTCATTGCCTCCAGAGAATGTCACTTTCGCAGTGATACCCACTTTTTCTTACTTTGAATTCATGCCACTTTATAGACAAAATCAAGATTTCAGTTCTTCATCAGCCGTTGATGACTTCATAGAAGACGAGCCTGTGCCCCTTTCTAAAGTCCAGCTTGGACAACAGTATGAGATCGTCCTCACTACTTTTACTGGTAAGCAAGTTGGTCCTTTCTTTTGTCACATTTTTCACCTCAAAATGTTCCATTATGCGCATATGATAGCTCTCATTTGATTTGTCATAAAAAAATCAATCACCGTCTTCCATTTGGAGACCAACCCCTTTGCCCTTCATTGATTGACTCAGTTGCTTGTTAATTTCTAGCCTGATATCATTAGATTTCTCTTTATCATGAATGTGGCAATGTTGTCCTTCCTAATTAACTCTCTCTAAATGAGCCATTGCCTACCTATGTCCTTTCACTCTTGCCATTTTAATCTTTTTCCCTTCTGGGCTTGCTGTCATTATAATCTGGCATGCATATAGACTGCTGCCAAGGATTAGCAAATGAACGCAAATTTCTGACACCCTCTTACAAGTCATCAAAATTCGTACTCAGGGGTAAATTGATGCATAAATTTTTTATAAAAAAAAAAATCATTTCAATTTTCAACAAGATATTTATTTCTATTTTTAAAAAAATTAAAATTTAAAAATAAAAATAAAAATTATAAATGATTTATTCTGAAATTTTTTTAAAATGTGTTGTACATTCAATAAGCGGATTTACAATATATATATACAACTTGCATATTTTTATTAGTAAGTATAAAATATTTAAGAAGATATTTATCGTAATTTTTTTTATTAACCACCAGTATTTAGAATTTATTGAATTCTAGCTAATTTGAGTACAATTGTAATACTCTTAGCGAATTGCTATTCAACAGCCTGTAAATTTTTATTAATTTTTTTATTTTTATCAAACTGCCCCTTGCGATGGAGGCAGTTTATTTTTGTTGTTTATTTCTGTCAATTAACACTCCACCCCCTATTTTTTAACTCCTGCTTTTGCAGCCGCCGTATTTGAGTATTAATTCTTAAATGGTTTGTTATAATGAAGGCAATAGCTCACATCAATCAATGTATCAGATCTTAAAAGAAACATCTAAATAATTAATTTTGGATTGTTCGGTTTTTCCTTGAACAGGGCTTTATAGATGCAGACTGGGGGATGTCGTGGAAGTGGCTGGTTTCCACAAAGGGACGCCAAAATTGAACTTTATATGTAGGAGAAAGCTAATACTAACAGTAAACATTGACAAGAATACTGAAAAAGATCTTCAACTGGTGGTAGAGAGGGGATCTCAGATACTGAGCAAAACAAGAGCAGAGCTTGTAGACTTCACAAGCCATGCTGATGTGGTGAATCAACCTGGGCACTATATAATTTACTGGGAGATCAAAGGAGAAGTAGAAGAAGGAGTTCTTGGGGAATGTTGCAGAGACATGGACGAATCTTTTGTTGACCATGGCTATGTGGTATCAAGAAAATCACGTTCAATTGGCCCGCTTGAACTTTGCATTGTCGAGAGAGGCACTTTTAGGAAGATCTTGGATCATTTCATTGGAAATGGAGCTGCATTGAGCCAGTTCAAGACTCCTAGATGCACTAGCGATCAAGTTCTTTTGAGAATTCTCAATGTTTGTACCATTAAAAGGTTCCACAGCACTGCCTATGGCTAATACCTTCATATTAATTAATTATATATAGTTTTGCTTGATATTACTCAAATAACATTTTTTAGTTAATTAATTATAACCAAATCAGCTGCAGTTGCAAACAAATTTTAGCTTTTTCCCAACTTTTTTCTTTCTTTTTTTTCTTTTAAAAATTATGAGTAGCTAAGCTGTTATGTATAAAGTAGAGTTGCTATAGAAATTTGAAAATTTCACACTAACAACCATTAAAATCAGCTAACTAATAAAAAATTATTTTCGTTTAAACATTTCAAATTCGAGTTATAATATATGATCAAATATCTTTTATGTTTACTTAATAATATATTATTAAGTAAGTGAAAGAGTGATTTTTTTTTTAAAAAAACATCATGTATATTATTAAGTAAGTGAAAGAGTGATTTTTTTTTAAAAAAACATCATGAGGTGCAACATCTAAATTTTACTATTATTGTTATTTTCAACAAAAGTAATGATATATATAACTATCCACAACATAGCGGGCTACAAAACAACGAGGTTTTTTTCTAAAAGGTCATATAGTCCCATAAGTAGGAGAACAATATTATTTATTATATTTTTTTAGTTATTTTATGGCCTACTATAGATTGCTACGAAAATCATTACCATTTCAACCAATGGTATATATATTTTCATTGTTAAGTGAATATATATTATAAAAATATATAGCTCACTATTCCAGTAACATAATACCTTTCATTACAAACTTGTAACAAAAAAATTATTGCATTGCTTCAAATACCGGCAAGGCAATAATGCATACTTCTACCTATGGAATCCATATACGATTATAAATATATATTTTTCTTTTTCTTTTTCTTTTTCACGAGCACTCAGATGATTGGGTTTTCCAATTAAAGTTCATTTTCCAATTATCTTACCAACTGATGCAATAACTATTGATTTTATGCGAACCATTTTTATTTGTATGATGAATGTTACTGATCTTTGCAAATTGCACAAACGCTGCAAAGACCATAATGCGGCATTTATTGACCATATTTATATGCACTGCATGCCCATATCTGAAATGCAACATTAATATTTTTTGTGCAAATTGCAAGATAACTGTTATCTTCAGAGCTAAAAGCTATATATCCTGTCGTGCTCTATCCGTTTCATTAGCATCTTGGAAAAAACTTGAACCTGAATTCAAGAGTAATGTTCAATGTTTAAGTTCCATGAATGGACCTCAAGCCATGCACTTGTGGAAAGTTTTTTTTTTTTTTTCCTAGAAAATTTTTGGTCAACTCCGATTAAGTAAACTATGTATATGTTTTGTTAATAATAAAGTAGTCAAGTAGTAACTTATTTTCAAGAGTATTATGATGTGCAACTTTTGATTTCTACAGTAATAGATTTAAAAGTAGAGGTTACTTCTTGTTATGCGGTTGTAATACTATATCACTCAACTTTCAAATTTGAAGAGGAGATTTTTTTTGTTAATTACAAATTTGAAGAGGACGGTTTCAGCAGAGTACAGGAAGGAGCAGAGGAGCAAGCACCATCACCGTTAAAAGAAAATAATAGCAATATAATAGGTGCGGAACTGGACCACCCAACAAGTTGGCACAAATTGGTCCATATTTTTGTGTGCTGTCTGCTGTGTCACTTGCCAAAGCATCTATTGATGGTTCCAAATTGAACTGAATCTTTAAATTTTGATATCTTGTACCTTTTGAATTTTTATTTTTTAGTATATGTTACAATGGAAATAATGCACCTTTTGAATTTTGCAATGCAATAAATGGTATATAACACTAATTGCTATTTCCCAACTATCATATCATTGAAAATACAAGTAATTTGGGCAGAAAATTGTATTTACATTTAAGAGAATAGATATTTTTCGTAGATCTTGTGGTCTTGATTGAATTAAAAATACCTAAAAAAAATAATAAGAACCAAAATATACATCTAAATATCTCCTATCTAAACCCACATCAGAATAGCATTAGTTACAAATATGGGTAGGGAATCTCTCACTCTTGTTTCAATATTTGCACTTTTTTTTAATTTTATTAATAATTTAAATAATTTAATGTCTTAAATTTTAAATGATTATGTAACTTTCACAACAATTATTATTAACTTAAGAAAAATATTTAATTATTTATATGTAAAATCTAATCCCTTTCATTACAAAAAAATTACTTTGATATAGTTGTTTCTATATTATAATCACAAAAAATTATTTATAATTTTATTAAATTATCATATTATTTTATTATGTGTTGAACTTATATTATTAAAACTCAATTAAAAATAGGTGTATTTAATTTCTGATTTACTTTTCTTTTGAAGAGAAAGAGAAAAACATTAATAAGAAAATTTTAAATACATCTCAATCAACACACTGAAAATAACTACTAATAAAGGTAGAACAACTATAAAAAATGGTAGAACTACTAATCCGTTCAAACAAGGACAAATCATAACACTAGCATAACAAACTTGACAATACAAGATTTGTACTCTCTAGACGACCAAGAAACGCAGAATTTTAGCATCCATATAATTTTCATTCATGGAAATGGACCGGTCGGATGTTTGATTTCCGGGTAGATCAGATCAATATATTGATACCTTATGCAATTGGGTGGTATTCAAGCTTCCTTTGACAGATCTAGAAGTCTGGTGAAGAAAACCTTATGTTTTGAGTAGATCAAGTCGAAAGTTCTTCAATTTGAATACAAATCTCCATTGCAACAACAAAAAGCCCCACAAGAAAGAGGCAATAACTGAAAATAACTTCATCAGATTCATAGATATGAGAAACTAACTTATTTATAAAAGTGGGTTAAAAACCCATAAAGATTTGAGATCTGATATCAAATCATATAGATCTACAAATAAAAATATATAGAACTAAAATTTTTGAGTGATTTTTGGCCAAAAAAGGCAAAAAACCACCCAATAGCGGTAGAATATAGAAGAGGAAGAAGATAATGAATAGAGAGAGGTGAGAGCGTTTGGAGAAGAGAGAAGAGGATGTAGCTATTATGTCCAAAAGTAGTTTGTATTCATAAAAAATGATGGAAATAATTACACTTTTTATTTACTTTTTTGATCATATATGAATAATTAAAAAAAATTAAGTCAATATTAATTGTGAAAGGTATATAATTATTTTAAGTTAAGAACAATTAAGTCATTTAAATTATTAATAAAGTTAAAGTGGAGTGCAATTATTAATTAGAAAAATGCCAAAATTTCTACCTACAAAAATAAGTGTGTAAATACAATATATATACACACACACATGAAAAACTCAGATATCTCATTTTTCTTCTCATATTAAAAAAGGGTATGTTGGTGCAAAAAATCACAACATTACTTTTGTAATTTTATACCAAACTTTAAAATTTGTAAAACTAACCCAATTTTACAAATTATTTACAAATTTAGCACAATTGCAATTTGATCAATATGTGATATGTAAAGTGAAGTAGCTAATGCCTACTTTTGTGAATTTACATTCACATCATCTACATACTAATTATAATAGTTGGTAAGCCTTTATTCTCAATAATTTTAAAAATATATATAAAAGGAGAATAAAAAATTTACTTAGTTTGCAAATATTATATTCATCTCATTTTTACATAGTTTAGACCTAAAAATGAATTTAAGACTATAATAATAGATATTAGCTAATTCACTTCAAATGTCACGTATATATTATATTTTTTTAATTCATAACCAAATCATAATTATGCTAAAATTGTAAATAATATGTTAAATTGGACTAATTTTATTAAGTTTTAAAGTTTAGTATTAATATATAAAAGGTCAAAAAGGTTATTATTTTTTATACCAATAGGTCTAAAGAAATTATAAACTCAAAAGTTAGCCATTGAAATTCTAATTTTTACTTTTTTTTTTCAAATTTATGGCTTGAATCTTTAGTATTCTCTCAATTATATTATTTGTATCCACTCTTCAGGCAGAACATTATCGTCTATTTCTATCGAGAAACTTAAAAAATGGACTCATGTTCTATTAATCAGAAGTACCTAACTCGTATCGAAAAAGATATATCAGTGTTTGTTCAGTGACAATAAGGAGCAAGGCATTGAAAAAGCTAAATATGCTACATTAAAACAAAAAGGCATTCAAGACTCGACTAGTCATTTTGGCAAAGCTTCTAAAAAGCAGATTACTGTGCTCCACTCCATAGCCTTCACAAAAGGAGTGCAATTGAGCTTTCAGTTTATTAAGGCTCCCTTTTCCTTTTTTTAAACAAGTTGAGTTCGTAGTACAGGAAATGATAAAGTCCCTATAAAGCTGCTATCTCGACTATTATATATGATCAACGCGGACTCCACAAAATTAAAAAAAAAAAAAAAAAAAGCATGGAGATACCATATATCAAAAGCCAATTTATCAATCATATATTTTCAGTACACTCCAGACAGTGAGGGAGCTAACAAATAAATGAATTAGTGAGTTTGTCTGGAAATGTACATGTACATTAATCACATGTGCATTGTTTTTTTTTTTTAACAAAAATGGAATTTTATCAATAATTATATGATCAGAATTAATTAAGGGCAAATGAAGACAAGAAGAGAACTAGTGAACCCAATTATATGTAAGCTAAACTCCATGTTTCACGTGAAGATGGCAAACATTAATCAGTTTTGCTCCAAAGAAAAAATACAAACTGAACTATATATGATTAAATTTTCAACGATCATTCAACAAAAGTTGGCCATGAATTTTTATAGCCTACATTTTCTGTCTGTTGGTAGCTATATATCTGTCAGAAAAAGTTCTTCCAACTCCATTGTTAAAATGGACTTTTATATGGAGATATATCAACATTTTTCTTGCCTCTTGCTTCTTCATAACTATACTTATCGGGTACCCTGAAAATTTGCATGACTTTTTAAAAAAAAAAAAACTATTAATATTCAAAACTCACTGAATTCTCACTTATTTAATTTAATTCAAGAAGAACTGTAAGAACATAACTACGTACATTTTTTTAAAAATATGAATGTATATATTACCAACTCTTATAATCTCTCCTTCTTATTAGTTTGCCGATTCTTGCGTGATTTAAGTCAGCAACTCAACTCTGCAAAGGAAGAAATAAAACAAATCGATCTAAGAGTAGTTTTTACGATAAATAATATGTTAATTTTGCTTATTATATATTGTTAATTTTTTAATATCTTTAACATTTTGAATCATAAATCCTTCATTATAATTTAATAACTCAAGTGATAGAGATTACAAAATTGATGTTATAAGTTTCATCTATTTTCCCCTTTACGTTTAAAAAAAAAAAACATCTTGAATCATAAATTCAATGTTCAATCAAACATCAAAATGGTAACTTGCAAGTTGCAAGCCAAACTGAAGCAATCATGGGCTAATAGCTATAGGCTCACCTAGATTACATGTTGGAGCCCATTGAACCTGTTAATGAAATGCATATATATATATATATATATATACATCAAAAAGTTAAGCAATAAATGATAAAATTTTCACATAATATTAAAAGATTATAAATTTAATTTGAACGATCAAGGTTGTAAAACTATCCTTTTATAACTCATCTTTATGATGTTTTTGTTTTCCTTCCATGGAGGTTTTTGGGCATGTGTAGCTATTTTAGTTCATATGCATGGCATTCCTTCATCTTCTAATAAGATGAGCAGTGGTCGTTTCTTCAGACCGTAAACTGCTTGGAACGTTCCTTTTTCAAGTGATCTTATGTTAGATCAAGCTGTTGTTGATAGAACAGTTGAAGCCTGGTGTTCTTATCAGAGTTGTCCTTATACAGTTCAAGAAAAGATGTATCCTTTGGTTGATCATGTGCAGCAAACTATGTGAACTGCTCTTCCTCCAAGATAGTTAAAATTACACTTGGATGCAGGTTTAATCAATCCTACAATGATGATGTTATGACCATGCCGGTTTGAGATCACTCAGGCTATTGTTGTAGATTTTTGGCTTTCTCCTAGAACTGTTTCAGTTACCAATCTTGATGTCACCCTTGTTGGATTGTTTTTTCTCCCTTAATAGTGTTGCGAAAACTCTTGTAATCTTTGATGTTTAATGGAGATCAGTGTTCCAAAAAAAAAAAAAGGTTGTAAAACTATCATTTTAAGTTTATATATATATATATACATACAAGAAGCTTGTGATCTTTTCCTGTTCTGGTTTTCTCCAGAAGCTTTTGATCTTTTAGTGTGGTTTGGCCAAAACAACTCTATTTATTTCCTCTTTCCTTTGTTTTTCTACTATATTACAAAAAAATAAGTAATCTTAGTTGGATGTATAGTGTTTTGCTCATCATGGGTGAAGCAGAGAATAAGGTCGGTTCCCCAATACAATCCGGTAATGAAGTTTCCATAGGCCGATCCAGATCAGGCTCTCAGTCTGATGAAGGGCAAAACTGCAGGGGGAGGACAACCGAAGCCAGTCTGGTTGGTCTTGTATGCTCACCACCTGTTCCATGAAATTCTTCTTCAAAGATCCCGAAGATTGGAGTTCTTCTGGTACATTTTATTATATAATGGTAGGAGTTTTGACTCAGAGGAAGAAGAATTGATGAGCCTGAGAAGTACCTTGTTCTTATTTCTTCCATACCAAAGAGCATCTAGAGCTTCATGATCTTATTATGTTTAGCTTGGTTTGGTTTGTTTTTATAAGCGTAGAGGTTGCTAATGTGGTAACCCCAATCACGATGGAATGGACTTTAGATCAAGTCCTATATTTTGTGTTTTTGCTATGTTTGTTGCGTTTGTGTGCAATGTGCAGCCTTGTATTGCTTCAGTTTTTTGAAATGAAAACTAAAGTTTCCATTCTCAAAAAAAAATAAAAAAAAAGAAGCCTAAAGACCCTACAGTTGAGAACATATGATCATGGCTTGTCTTAGTCTTGGCCCTTCAAAATATAAAAGAAAACCAATGGTCTTGGGCTTGGCTTCTCAATATGTAATGTTATTTTTCTAATATAATATACTTTTATAGTTCGAAAAAAAAAGGCTAAAGACGCGCATCATTTAATTTGATGTAGATTGTGATGCATCAAATAACAATAGTACTGACATGTCTAACGGGATTGTGTTACGAGTTACGACCTTTCAATCAATTCATGGAACTATGTTACTAGATGCTATAAAGGACATTTCCATGCATGGCCACCATTGCTCAAGACATTGTTTACGTAACTCAGTTTACGTTAACTGGTTGCTTTTCCACATGAAATAGACCCATAGGTACAATCATGAGTACTAAGCTATAATATGTGTGACAATGAATGGTCTAAATGTGCCTCACTAGGCATATTATACCAATGTTAGGATTTATTTTTGAACGTTAATGTTTGATTTTGATTGCACGTAAATGACAGTGAAATCTATGTGGCTAGGATGGAATGTCGAAACAACTATACTAACTACGTACTTTTTTGAGTTGTTATCGTTGCTACACGATACTCAACCTCTGTTGTTGAGAGTGACATTATTAGTTGTCTTTTGCTACACTAAATAATAACTCTAGAACTCAAACTAAATGCATAACCAGTGGTTGATCTCCGGCTATCATAATCAGCATCGCAATATCCTTTCAATTCGCAAGTCATTTTACTTTTATAAAATAATTAAAGATCAAGTGTTCCTTTGATATACCTCAAAATTCTTCAAACTGCTTCCAAGTGAGGACTTTTCGGAGTTTATATTAACTGACTAACTACTCCAACTGCAAATGCAATATCCAACCTTGTCAATGTTAGATAGATTAGACTACCAACTATTTGTAGATACATCACTGAATCTTCCAAATGTTTACCTTCTGTAATACTCAATTTGGAGTTCACCTCTATTGGAAGAGCAATAGGTTTGCAGTCAAATATTCCATACTTTTGGAGAAGATTTCTTGCATATTCTCTTGACATAAGAATAATCTTTCGTTTGTGCGCTCCATTTTCAATCCAAGAAAGTGATTCAGCTCCCCAAGTTCTTTCATCTGAAATTGGACTGATAAATTTTTCTTGGTTTGGTGGATCTCATTAACGTCATCTCCAGTGACGATGAGATCATCAACATAAACAAGAATTATTGCTAGCTTCCCTTTTTGAGTTTTGACAAATAAATTTGAATCTGCTGATGCAACTCCATAGCCGCTATGGATAAGAAACTCAGCAATCTTGCCATACCAAGCTTTGGGGCCTTGCTTCAACCCGTATAACGCCTTCTTCAATTTGCAAACATACTCAGGATTAAGCTTATTTTTTGTTGAAATTAGTCGATATGTTAGCTGTAAATTAGCTGACAAATCAAGCTGAAATTTCAGACTAAATTAGCTAACATATTAGACTGAAATTAGTTAATATGTCAAGCTATAAATTAGTCAATATGTTAGGTGTAAATTAGCTAAAATTATGCCTTAGTTTATATATTTGATTTATTGTATATGTGTGTGTGTGTGTGTTGTATATCAATAAAATTTAAAAGTGAGAAATTATAGTTCTCAATATTTTCTCTAGTTTTCATGGTATCAGAGTTGGTTTGATTCATACAAACATGGCTTGTAAACTCCATGGAGGACGTTATCAGCTCCAACTATATGTGTTATTCCACGACTAAAGAACTTTAGGATAATATTAATCAAATGTACTCTGATATGGGAAATCAATCCCAAATATATGAATTGACAACAAAACTTGGTGAACTTCGTCAAGGAGACGATAGTGTTACTAAGCACTTTAATTCTTTAAAGCGGTTATGGCAAGATCTAGATATGTTCAATGACCATGAATGGAAATCACAAGAAGACTGCAAACACAATAAAAAAATTGGTGGAAGACCATCGGATCTATAAATTTCTTGCATGACTAAAGGTTGAATTTGATGAAGTAAAGGGGAGAATTATTGGTCGACAACCTTTGCCCCCTATTAGTGAGGTCTTTGCTAAGGTTAGAAGCGAAGAAAGTCACAGGAATGTTATGCTTAGAAAGAAGGAAACTACCACATCTGTTGAGAATTCTACTTTAATAACTTATGATGCATGTGCCAATAAAGCACTTACTGAAAAGTCTCAAGTATGGTGTGATTACTGCAAAAAACCATGTCATACTCGAGAAACTTATTGGAAAATTCATGGGAAACCAGCAAATTGGAAGAGCTGGAAGACTAGTGACACATCAAATCATACAATTTATATAGCAAATGAAGCTGAAATAAGTCCTTTCAGTAAAGAGCAGATTGATCATCTTCTAAAATTGCTAAAGTCCAATTCCTCATTCGATACTCCTAGTGGTTCTTTGGCTCAAACAGGTAGTAATCCTAATGCTCTATCCTGTAATCTAAATTTTGCTCCTTAGATCATTGATTCAGGAGTTTCTGATCACATGACCTCTTCATCTCATCTCTTTAATAGTTATTTACCTTGCTTTGGGAATGAAAAAATTAGAATTGCATATGGTAGTTTCTCACCTATTGTAGGAAAAGTTAAAACAAAAATTTTAGAAGATATTTTTCTTGAATCTGTATTACATGTTCCAAAATTAGCCTGTAATTTATTATCCATTAGCAAAATAACTAGAGATACTAATTATCATGCTATTTTCTATGACACCCACTGTGATTTTCAGGACCGAAAATCGGAGAGGATGATTGGAAACGCTAAGATGATTAATGGTCTTTACTATTTTGATGAAAATTTATTCAGGAATAGAATAGCTCAAGGCTTGAGTAGTATTAGTTCAATCACTGTTAAGGAACATATAATGCTTTGGCATAAGAGATAAGGACATCCTAGTTTTCCTTATCTTAAATATTTGTTTCCAAATTTGTTTAAAAAATTGGATTGTTTCTCATTTCAGTGTGAAAGTTTTCATTTGTGTAAAATTCATCGCACTACTTATTTAACACAACCATACCATGCATCAAAACCTTTTTATCTAATTCATAATGATGTTTTCGGACCTTCCAAGGTCACTACCATGTCTGAAAAAAAAATGGTTTGTCACTTTTATAGATGATCACACTGGGTTGTGTTGGGTTTATTTAATGAATGAAAAATCTAAAGTGAAAAGTTTGTTTCAAGATTTTTACAAAATGATTAAGAACTAATTTCAAACAAAAATTAGCATCCTTCTCTCAGACAATGGAATTGAATTTTTTAATGAATGTTTGGGGAGTTTCTTGAAAGAAAATGGTATTTTACACCAATTTATTTGTCGCGATACCCCTCAATAAAATGGGATTGCAGAAAGAAAGAATAGACATCTTCTTGAAGTGGCTCATGCACTAATATTTTCTATAGACGTTCCTAAATACCTATGGGGAGATGCTACTTTGATAGCATCTTATTTGATTAATAGAATGCCTACCATACTTTGAAATATATCGCACCATTACATTATTTCAAAAGGACATTTCCTGCATGTAGAATTAATTCTGACTTACCATTAAAAGTTTTCGGGTGCACTATTTTTGTCCACATACCAAACAAGTTTCAGTTAAAACTTGATCCTAGAGCAGAAAAGTGTGTTTTCATAGGCTATGCCCCAAATAAAAAAGGATACAAGTGTTATAATCCCCACATAAAAAAATCTTGGTTAATTTAGATGTTGCTTTTCTTTAAAATTAACTTTTTTGACAAAATTATCTTCAGGGGGAGAAAAATAAAGAAGAAAATTTTTGGGAAATTTCTTGTTTGTTACCAAATCCTATTATCTTTGATCCTTTTATTGTTAAAAATGTTCAAAATTTTGACAAGAATGATAGTTCGAGTCAAAATATGCCACAATTAGATGGGTCACAAACAGGGGGAGAAATACTACAAAAGGGGAAAATAAATCCTGAATGTGAGCTCATGATTTATTCTCGAAAAAAGATTCAACAAAAGAGTAAAGACCTGCCTATCATTATGTCTGAAAACCAATAAGAACCTCAGAATGAAGGCCCTTCAAATGATTCAGGTAATTATAGTCCTAATGTTATTTCTCATTCACCTCCATCAGACCTTGATATTCCTATAGCCATTAGGTAAGGAACCCGAACTTGCACCCAACATCCTATTGCCAAATATTGATCCTACTATAGAATTTCCAACAATCATAGAGCATTTACTTCTAATGTATCCAACTTGTGTGTTCCGAGAACCATTAAGGAAGCTATTGGTAACCCAAATTAGAAGTTAGCAGTTATGGAAGAGATGAATGCTTTAAAAAGGAATGGTACTTAAGAGGTAGTCAGTCTATCAAGAGATAAGAAGATCGTGGGGTGCAAATGGGTATTTACTTTAAAATGCAATGCTGATAGTAGTATAGAGAGATATAAGGCTAGACTCATTACAAAAGGGTTTACATAAACCTTCAGAATTGACTATTAATAAACCTTTGCTCATGTTGCCAAACTAAACTCAGTTTGAGTTTTATTATCCTTGGTTATGAACTATAACTAGCCTTTACGGCAGTTAGATGTAAAAAATGCATTCCTAAATGGAGACTTGGAATAGGAAGTATACATGAGTTTACCTCCAAGTTTTGAAAAAGGGTTTGGTGAAAATAAAGTTTACAGGTTGAAGAAATCCTTGTACGATCTTAAATAATCCCTAAGAGCGTGGTTTGAACGTTTTGGGAAGGTAGTTAAAAGCCATGGTTATTGCCAAAGCCAAGTAGATCATACTATGTTCTATAGGCATTCCAATCAAGGAAAAATAGCTATTTTAATTATTTATGTGGATGATATAATATTGACAGGTGATGACTATACCGAGCTAGAAAGATTAAATAAGGGACTTGCTAAAGACTTTAAAATTAAAGACTTGGGAACATTAAGATACTTTTTTGGCATGGAGTTTGCAAGGTATAAGGAAGGTATTTTTGTTACTCAATGTAAGTACATACTTGACTTACTTAATAAAATAGTTTTGCTTAGATGTAAAGCAGCTGAAACTCCAATAAAACTGAATTTCAAATTACAACATGCTAAAACTGAAGATATGATAAATATAGAAATATTCTAAATACTTGTTGGAAGACTAATTTATTTATCACATTCACGTCCCGATATAACATTTGCTGTAAATTGAGTTAGTCAATTCATGCATTCACCAGGATAAAAATATTTTGAAGTAGTATATAGGATCCTAAAATATCTAAAGGATTCACATGGTAAAGTTCTATTCTTTAATAACTATGGGCATTTTTTGGCTAAAGTTTATACTGATGCAGACTGGGCAGGGAGTGCTACTGATTGAAAATCTACATCAGGTTATTGTACTTTCCTCGAGGGAACTTAGTTACTTGGCGAAGCAAGAAATAAAATGTGGTTGCTAAAAGTAGTGTTCAAGCTGAGTTCAGAGCAGTTGCTTATAGGATTTGTGAAGTATTATGGATTAAAAGGCTGCTAGAAGACTTAAAAGTTCCATGCAATCTACCAATAAAGTTGTATTGTAACAATAAGGCTATCATTGTAATTGCTCACAATCCTATTCTCCATTATCGAACTAAATATGTGGAGATTGACAAGCATTTTATCAAAGAGAAAATTGAAAAAGGGCTGATATGTATGCCATACCTACCACCCATAGAGCATATTGCAGATATACTTACAAAAGGACTGCACAAACATCAATTTGATCAATTAATTAGCAAGCTAGCAATGGAAGATATCTTTAAGCCAGCTTGAGGGGGAGTGTTGGAATTAGTCAATATGTTAGCTGTAAATCAACTGACATATCAGGTTGAAATCTCAGACTAAATCAGCTGACATATCAGGCTGAAATCTCAGACTAAATCAGCTAAATATCAGGCTAAAATTAGACAATATGTCAAGCTGTAAATTAGTCAGTATGTTAAGTGTAAATTAGCTAAATTATTCAATTAATAGTTTATGTATTTGATTTATTGTATATATATAGGTGTTGTATATCAATAAAATTTAGAAGAGAGAAATTATAGTTATCAATATTCTCTCTAGTTTTCATTTTTAAATCCTTCAGGCTGCTCCATGTACACTTCTCGATCCAACTCTCCATTTAGAAAGGCATTTTTACATCCATCTGCCACAAGTTCACAAGATTGACTTGCAGCGAATGCTAATAAAACATGAACAGTTGCAATCTTGGCCACTGGACTAAATGTTTCATCATAATCTAATTGATACTTCTGTGAGAATCCTTATACTACCAAACGAGCTCTATATCTCTCAATTGAACCGTATGGACGAGTCTTGATCTTGTACTCCCATTTTCATGAAATGGGCTTCACGTCTCTAGGTTTTGGTACAAAGTCCCAAGTTTGATTTTCAATAAGGGCTTTGATCTCCTCTTCTATGGCTTTTATCCATTCAGCCTTCCTTAAAGCCTCTTTAAAGGATGTTGGTTTTTTTTTCTTCTACCACTACAACATTGGCATATTTAGGATTTTTCTTTTTCACCCTGATTGATCTTCTCAACTGTATTGGTGATGTTGCCTGTTCTACAAGTTATTCTTCTGATATCTCCACTGCTGGTTGATCTTCATTGTAACGCCCACATAATACATTTTCATTTATTTGCATAACATGCATATCATATAGTCATGAGAAATAGATGTAATACGTGTGATATTAAGTCTGTAAAAAGAATCAAAAAGTTAAGGGTTTAAATTGGTTAATGACAAAAATAAAAGGGCTTAAATTGGTTTTTTTGTTGTTATGACTATTATTATTATTATAAAAAAAAAAGTTTAGACGTGTCTTTAAAGGAGGGAAGGAAGGAAGACTATCCTTATCTTCCTTCTCCTCCTCCACCTTCTTCATTATCATCATCTACATATTAAAAAAAAAAAAGCCGAATTACCAAGTAAAAGTGAAGATCTAGAATCATTTTCAGAGTATAATCTTCATCTTCAAAGGCCTTAGATGTTTTTTGGTAAGTAATTTTAATATTTTTGTTGAATTGAGTTAGGGTTTATAAGATACAAAATTCGGGTTCTTAAGATCCAGTTTTTTAGTATGATTGTTTTGATCATAACTTGAGTTAGGAAGCTTCAAATTAAGTTTTCTTTGATGATATAAAAAGTTTGAGATGTCTACTACGAAACTTAAAGAAATACGAAAAATCCAGTTCTCCTTTTTCAATGGTCATTTGGAGCTGAACATTTTATTCCTTATTTTCCAATGATAGTTTGAGTATGGTGGATTATTTCTGAATGTTCTTCCTCTATAAACCTTCAATGGAAGCAAAATTAATTTTAAATTATTTTAGACACATTGAGTTAATGATCTGGAAAGTTTCATTTTGAGAGTAAGTGTATAGAATTATTGGTGAATTTTTAAATTCACCCTATTAAATCTATTATAGTTGGCAGTTTCATATATTTAGATAGTTTAGTGATTTTATCATGCTAGATGAAGTTTTATTGTTTTTAGGTGTTTAAAAACAAGTGAATTATGATATGTTACTGCTAAACCAAATGGAAATGAGGCTGGTCTACAAGTAAATACAAACAAATGAAAAGGAGCAATAAAGGTAAGTGGATAACTTAATGCACTATGTTAGATAACACAAATAAATAAATAAATAAATAATCATAAATTTAATTGTTAAGCTGATTGAATAGGAGAAATATTTATTTTCTAATTACTAGATACTAAATTTTAATTATTGTGATATTTAATTATTATGTTGATGGATGATTAATGTTGGGATGAGATTATAAATGTGAATGATGTTTGCTAAATTCGGGTACCTTGTTCAGTGGAGAACAACAGACTTGTTTGAGTTTTATCTAGAGTTTTATAAATTAAAATTGGTTGGTTTTTGTTCCTATGAAAAATTTGAGATGTTATTTAAAAAATTGATAGAAATAGAGGAAGCTTAATTTTGCTTTCTTGATGGCCAATATTGACCATACTTTTAGTTGCTTAATTTTATTGACAGCTTGACCATGGTGGAATGATTTTAATGTTTCTCCTTCTATACATATCCAATTGATG
>CATIWM010064865.1:0-33601 GCA_949671775.1 Mallotus repandus
TAAGGAAGACAAGATAATGAATTCGCAGCAAGCGGAGGCTTTGGTAGTGTTGAGAGGAAGATCAACAGAACTTGGCTCTAGTGGGAGGCAGAGACAAGGCAGATCAAAATCAAGAAGCAAGAAAAATTTTAAGTGCTATAATTGTAGTAAAAAGGGTCACATGAAGAAGGATTGTTGGAATTTAAAAGATTCTAAGCCTCAAGGAAATATTGCAAGTACATCAGATGATGGCATCGCTCTATGTAATGAAGTAGCAACAACTGGCACATACGGAAAGAAATTTTCTGATGTGTGAATTCTTAACACAGCAGCTACCTGGCACATGACCGGTCGAAGAGATTGGTTTTCTCATTACGAACCTATCTCAAAAGAACTCATGTACACAATAGATGATCATCCTTTGCAGATTGTCGGTATTGGAACCATCAAATTGAAGATGTATGATGGCACAATTCGCACTATTCAAAATGTGAGGCATGTGGAGGGCTCAAATAAAAATCTACTGTCTATTGGTGTAATATATGATCTCAGGTGTAGGGTTGAAATCGAAAATGAAATTATGAAAATAATTTGATGTGCGCTATTACTAATGAAGGCACAAAAGATAGCTACAAATTTGTATTTCTTGCTGAGAGAGACTTTGCAGGAGGCAGAAGCATGTGTTGCTTCAGAAGATTCAAGTGAAAAATCTGTGATGGTGTGGCACTGCAAACTTGGCCATATGTCAAAACAAGAAATGAAAATTCTAGCCGAGCAGCAGCTATTCCCTGGTCTCACAAAGGTATCCTTACCCTTTTGTGAGCATTGTGTTACAAGCAAGCAACACTGTATGAAGTTCAACACCTCTAATTCTAGAAGCAAAATTATTCAAGAATTGGTTCACTCTGATGTGTGGTAAGCACTAGTATCGTCCCTAGGAGGAGCAAAGTATTTTATGTCCTTTATTGACGACTACTCTAGGAGATGTTGGATGTATCCTATCAAGAGAAAAGCTTATGTATTTGAAGTCTTCAAAATATTCAAAGCGCGCGTGGAATTTGATTTTGGAAACAAGATCAAGTGCTTGAGGACAGATAATGGAGGAGAATATATCAGTGAAGAATTTGAAAAATTCTGCAAGCAGGAAGGCATCAAAAGGCAGTTTACCACGGCATACACTCCTCAACAGAATGGAGTGGCAGAGTGGATGAACAGAATCCTGTTAGAAAGAACAAGGGCAAAGTTGGGAGCTGCAGGTTTAGAAAAGTCATTCTGGGTAGAAGCAGTCAACACCGCCTATTATATAATAAATAGGTCTCCATCAACTGCGATTAAGTTGAAGACACCTATGGAGATGTGGACTGGTAGGCGTGCTGATTATTCAAACCTCCATATATTTGGAAGCTCTGCATAAGTTATGTATAATGCCCCAAAAACTACAAAGCTGGATCCAAAATCCAAAAAATGCATATTCTAGGGATGTGCAGAAAGAGTTAAGGGGTATTGCTTGTGGGATCCCATTGCCCATAAGGTCATTATCAGTAGAGGTGTGATGTTTGCAGAAGATAAGCTACAAGAAAAATGTGACAGTAGCACATCAAAAGACAATTCAGAGACTACAACGATACAGGTGGAACATAAGAATTCTTCTGAAGCAGCATCAGAAAACAAAGAACGAGAACTAGTTGAGTCTGAAGAAACTGGAGTTCAACAGTCAACTCATGGTAGAAAAGCACCAGCTTGGCATTCTGATTATATTATGAAGAGTAATGTTGCATACTATTTTCTAACAGATGATGGAGAGCATCAACTCTTCAAGAAGCAATGGAGAGTCCTGAAGCATCTCAATGGATGGCAGCAATGCAGGAAGAAATGGAAGCTCTGCATAAGAATCAAACTTGGAAACTTGTGCCATTGCCACAAGGAAGGAAGCCAATTAGAAACAAATGGGTCCACAAGATCAAGCATAAAAGTAATGATCAAGTGGAGCGGTATCGTGCAAGATTGGTGGTGCGAGGGTATGCTTCAAAAGAAGACATTGACTTCAATGAAATCTTTTCCCCTGTGGTTCGACTTACAACAGTTCGAGTGGTCCTAACAATGTGTGCTACATTTGATTTACATCTAAAGCAATTAGATGTGAAAACTGTTTTTCTTCATGGAAATCTTGAAGAAGAGATTTATATGCTTCAACCAGAAGGTTTTGAAGAACAAGGAAAAGAGAACTTGGTTTGCAGGTTGAACAAATCTCTATATGGCTTAAAACAGGCGCCGAGGTGTTGGTATAAGAGATTTGATTCCTTCATCATGAGTCTTGGATACAACAAACTTAATGCAGATCCTTGTGCATATTTCAAGAGGTCTGGTGAAAATGATTTCGTCATTTTGCTGTTGTATGTAGATGACATGTTGATAGCAGGCCCCAACAAAGATTATATTGAAGAATTGAAGGCACAGCTGGCTAGGGAATTTGAGATGAAGGACTTGGGAACGACAAACAAGATTCTAGGGATGCAAATTAACTGAGGCAGAAATAATAGGAAGATTTGGCCACTCCAGAAAAACTACTTGAAGAAAGTCCTACGAGGATTCAACATGCAAGATTGTAAGCCAATTTCAACCCCACTTCCTACTAATTTCAAGTTATCCTCAAGTATGAGTCCTAGCAGTGAAGTAAAGAGGATGGAAATGTCTCGAGTACCGAACGCATCAGCAGTGGGAAGTTTGATGTTCGCTATGATATGTACAAGACCAGATATTGCACATGCAGTGGGAGTGGTTAGTCGGTACATGGCGAATCCTGGTAGAGAGCATCGAAACGCTGTGAAGAGGATCTTAAGATATATCAAAGGAACCTCAGATGTTGCATTATGTTATGGAGGATCAAACTTTATTGTCAGAGGATATGTCGACTCAGATTATGCAGGTGATTTGGATAAAAGCAAATCCACAACGGGTTATGTGTTTATACTTGCTGGCAGTGCTGTAAGTTAGGTATCAAAACTGCAATTAGTTGTGGCTACGACAACAACAGAAGCAGAATATATGACAGCAACACAAGCCAGTAAAGAAGCAATTTGATTAAAGATGGCAACGGAAGAACTCGGGCCCAAACAAGAGAAAGTTTCTTTGTTTAGTGACAGTCAGAGCGTCTTGCATCTTGCAAGAAATCCAGCCTTTCATTCAAAGTCAAAACACATTCGAGTTTAGTATCACTTCGTTCGAGAGAAAGTGGAAGAAGGAACTGTCGATTTGCAAAAAATTCATACTAAAGAAAATTTAGCAAATTTCTTGACAAAAACTATCAACAGTGATAAGTTTATTTGGTGTCGATTCTCGGGCGGCCTAACGGAACATAAGCAACATGAAAAGGCAAGATAGAAAGAATGGTGTGAAGATGTGATTGATCCTCAATCAAATCTTCAAGTGGGAGATTGTCAAAGTTAAAGTCAAAAATGGTTGCACCATTCGGTGAGAATTCAGCACCGAATTCGGTGCTGACACATTGATAAAATTGGTTGAAAAAATAGCCATACTCCACGGCTATATAAATGTCATTTGCTCAACCATTTTAAATCACAACACAAGCAAATAAAACACAAGCATAGCAACGGGAAGAGAGTGTGCTGTGTGAGCATTGTGTTAGTGAGAGTTTGTGAGTTTGTGAGTAACCTCCTTGTGAAGAAAAAAATATGTATAGAGAGTGGATTATCTTTTATGTTAAAGAGAGAATTTTATTGTATTCTCCTTGGGATATAGAGAAAAATGTTTGTAAATCCTATTATTTTTATAGTGAAATTCTTCTATTCTTACTCGTGGTTTTTTTCCGATCTATTTAGGGTTTTCCACATAAAATTTGTCTGTTCACTTTCTCATTGCTATTATCGGGTTTAGCTATCTTGAATTATTATACTATTAAAATTACTTGTCCCGATGAAATTCTGTCTCAGAATGTGCTATTTAAGTGGACCATTGTGACCGACCACACTTTCATGAAAATTTACCTTGAATAATTTTTAGTACAATCGTTTAGACTCTAATCAACTATGCGATAGTTCTGTTCCATATTCTTTCTTCAATTTATTATTTCAATTATTTTAGCGGTAATTTGCTCTATAATATTGACAGTCCGATCGTCACGTTTCACAGCAACCTAAACATTTTACTCCGGCAAAGCAGGATACAAGTCATTGTAAGCAGTCTACCCAACAAAACAAAAGCCAAATATGCATTAAACAGAGAATGGATATCTAAAGTAATATTATTATTCATACTAACACTCCTGGGTCCATAGTCTGCCTATCATTTTCAATAGGTGAATGACATATCTTGTACTCTAGAACTATTAAATATTATGAAATTCAAATCATACACAAATTGAATATTCATATAAACTAAAAAGAATCAGGAACCGCATAGGTGTACCTGTTGCTACACTGTCCAGTTCCCAATTATAGAATCCAACAATTCTATCACCTTATTGACACCATCAACATCACCATTAGCATAACAGCATAACGCTTTGTCCAATCCCACTGCCTCTCTTACCCTAGCCTCCATCAACAAGCTTCTAAAGACCCTTGTCCTCAAACCATCTCCAGGCACAAAACCCACATCCATCATGTCCCTCAAAATCCTCAAAGCCTCAAGAATCAAACCAAACTCACAAAACCCATTGACCAACGCTAAAAATACAATTTTTTCCACTTTAGAACAAGGAGAGCCAGGCCTAAGCATCCACTGATACACTTTAAAGGCCTCTTTTGGTCTCTTCTTTTTAACATAAGAGATGACAAGCATAGTGGTGATGGGTATGAGATGCGTGTGGGCTTGTGGGGTGTGTCTAAGAATGGTGAGAAGCGACATGGATTTGGCCATGTCAGGTTGGGAAGTGAGAAAGTGAATGAGAATCGAGAAAGAGAAGGCTTTGAGAGGTGGGTTCGTGAGAAGGGATGTTGTAGCTAAATGGATTGCTGTTGTTACATTGTTTGAAAGACATAAGCGTGGGATTAGGAGGTTGATTTTGTTTAGTTCTTGTTGTGTCAAGGTGAATGCTGAGGCAGTGGGCTGATTTATTTCACTTGAAGAAGATATCGATGATGCATAAGATCGTTGTTGCAGGAGAAGAGGTACGGCAGCACTGATGGGTTTTGAGCGACAGCAGAGGAATTGAATGCAGGATTCTGCTTGTTTCAGGGATTTCATTCTCCTGAATGGCGAAATGAATCCGCAAGCAGCAAACTTTATTGATTCCCCACTATTAATTCTATATATTTGAATTTTTAATTGGCCACCAACAAGCTCTCGTAGCTCAGTTGGTTAGAGCACCCGTTTAGTAAGCGGGAGGTCTTGAGTTCGACTCTCAACGAGAGCACAATCAGCATTGATGCTTTTTTTTCCCAACCCAAATCCAATATATTTAGCGGAAGAGTTTACTGTACAATATTTTATGTCGAGTCTAAGCAAGCAACCATGCTATTTTCTGTGGAAATATACAAGCAAAGTTCAAGATTGATATAAAATTTGTCCAGTGGAACAACCTGATTAAAAAGCACTATTTTTTCATTTTACAGTATAATTACTCTCTTTGTTGGTTCACCTTTCTCAACTGTAATCCTTATTAATTCTTGAAGCTAAAATATGCATCTCAATCAATTCTATATACATAGCAAAAAGAGGCAAAAATATAAAAATAAATGTTCTGTGAACAGCAACTGTCTATTTGGATGACTTAAAGGTCCTTCTCATAATAGCATGGTAGAGAGCTGCCAGTGGATCTGAAAACCTACAGCCAACAGGAGCATAAATGCAATCCATCCTCTAATGGAAACATTCTTTTGTACAACTGATTGCTTTAGCTCTCGTTTCTGAAGATAGCGACGGCATATTAGGTGGTTGTAAGAAACATTTCAGCACTACCAAACTTGGAAAAGTCATACAAGCAAAAAGATTTGTTACCTTACACAGATGTGCCCTGTCGTAGAGGTTGGGCTTCGGTTGGAACTTCATTGTTATGGTGGTTGTCAAGTGGCATGTACTGTGACATGATAGCCATGATCTCTGAGTCCATATAAGACTGCACGAGGAAAAAAAAATGTTCATGAGTGACTGTGAACGTGACTAAAAGATGAAAAATAAAAGCTTTTCCAAGACACCGGACTGCGGTTAGACATACCCTGAGTCTGTATTTGTAGAATATATAACCAGCAAAACTAGCTCCTGCTACGACTGCTATGATCACAAAGGTGAGGAACCATCCGAATTTTGATCCATTTCTTTCTATAGAACACATAAAGAAAAGTTGAAATAGCTTATAGTCAAATAATTAACAGCAACTCTTTGGAACAGGACTCAAGCTTGTCATCTTACCAATGCAAGCATCTTGTTCCCTTATGTAAAGGAGGTCCCCTTTGCACTTGCATTCATATCCACCCCAAGTATCCTTACAGGAGCAACCATCACACTGACAGGCAGTGCGTTCCTTGCACTCATTGATATCTAATGAGCACAAAAAAATTTCAGAGTCAATAATCATTACAGATGATATTTCACACATATAGTTATTATATTGCAAAATGTGGATTAATTTTAGAAAATAACCTTCACAGTTATCACGGCCATCCCCTCGAAAGCCTACTGGGCATTCACAACCTGATAACTGAGTTTCCTAAATGGCACATAATGGAAGATGGGAAAGAAGAGAACTTATTACATTGAACCATAATAACTAAAGAAGCAGAGAAAACTATTAGTAAAACCAGAAAATAATGCATAAAACCACTGAACTGAGCATGCTGAGAAAGTTAATCCATTTTTTGTCGCTGACCAGCAGCCTCCATTACTTATTGAACACCTTGCAGGTCCAAAAGCTGTTGGTCAAAAGAATATAAAACAGTGAGTAGCCATACATAATAATGCTATTCAGAATTAGTGCCTAATCTCTTTCAAACATAACAGATGAAACTGAACATTAATCTTTCCCTTGCCCATCCTCTCAAAAACATTTTGATCTATTTCTTCCCTTACAAACTGAAGCAAATTAATGCTCTCTTACACAAGCCCGAGATCAGCCCTTTTCTTCCCTTTACCAAAAGTGTGCCGTGAACATTGAGCGTAGAGAGGCCAGTGATGCGCACTCATTCTCTCATCGAGTTACTTGGTTTCAAATGTGGATCTAGCCACAGTGCCCAAGAATTTCGGAAGATATCTCCCAAAACAAATTTTACAACAATAAATCTTTTCTAAAGCCACAGTGCTTTATATCAG
Source organism: Mallotus repandus (assembly GCA_949671775.1). Taxonomy (NCBI): domain Eukaryota; kingdom Viridiplantae; phylum Streptophyta; class Magnoliopsida; order Malpighiales; family Euphorbiaceae; genus Mallotus; species Mallotus repandus. The sequence continues at coordinate 7,246 of CATIWM010064865.1, forward strand.
ATTTTTAAAAATCATTCGAGCTAAATGATCTTTCTGAAATAGAAAAGAGAAAAATATTACCTTCACAAGATGCATAGCCATCTCCTTTATACTGTACGCCCCTCACTACTGGGCACTCACATACTCTTCCCCTAAATGTATCCTACCAAAATTCATAATACTACAAATTAGTATGTAGGGAAATATGAAAAAAGAACTACTAAAAGGAATGCATTCATGTATATGGAATGGTTCGAGCAGAGAAATTTTCATGAGGTGCAGCAGTCAAAGGTTTTTACAGAGAAGTTTCATCAGTATACCTTGCAAGCAGTTATATTAGATTGTTTGTCCTGCCAACAGCCTCCATTTCTTTCAAGACACTGATTTGTCTCAAGATCTATGAAGGAAAAACAGAGCCAAATTGAGAAAGCATAGAAAAAGAAACTCAGAGCAGATTGATTTCCAAATGTGAAGAAGCAACAGTCTCAGACTGGAGATAAACTAAGTGTATCAACCTGAGCTTAAGCAGATTGGAGGATCAGTGGTCTCCTTGAATCCAGCACATATGGCCTTCAGTACAGCAGTTCTCTCCAATTTTCCTTCAGAGCAAGAAAAATTAAGAGAAAAAAAAAATATTAGCCTCATAATCAGGACATGATTAAATGTGCATTTGAAGACTAAACTGCAAATAGTTGACAAAACCATGAAATGAAAAATTAAAAATAAATATAGCCATCATATACAAACCTCGGTATTGAACATTATTTATAACTAATGTTGGCAAGATTGTAACATCACCACGAGATCCTCGTCCGACCTACATTTCAGAAACCAAGACAAATGGAGGACATTAGTATGATCAAATTATTAAAGTAACTTTCCAACCCATCTGCACTTTTTGGTGGCTGGGTGGTATGTGTGTATCGGAAAAGGTAGCAGCACCTGGAGTTCTTGCTCCATTTTCAGTACTTCATTCTCCACATCAGCTTCAGGGTCACCCATGCACTTATGGATCTTATCAAGAGGCAGATCTGTGTTGGAACATTGCTATTAGCACAAGGAAATCAAAACTAGAAAATCTATATATGAATAGGCACCCCAAAACATAACTTACCAAGTGATTTCAGAACATCTTCAGCACATTCTTTGCTATATCTCTTCTTCTTCATGGAACACCTGATATGGAAATCTGTCACAAAATCCCACCAAACCCATGACCGGCCAGTCTCATTGGCAACTCTGTGGACACAGAGCTGCCTCAAGTTCTCAAAGACGACATCTTTTCCCTGGTAACCCTCCCCAAAATCCTGTTCTGGATCAGGTGCACAGTATCTTCCATGGTTTATGCACTGAGACTTGCACTGACTGCTGAGAATAAAAGCCCGGGGACAATACCAAGTAATATAATGTGGAGTGAACATTGTGTAACCCCCTTTCTCGAGGATTTGAGCGTGACCCTTGAAATTCTTTACAAAATGCATCTGCTCATCGCATCTTGTGCCACATTCGTCATTGCTATTTGTCCAAAGTTCGTACTCGACTCTCTGGTCAGGATGGGGCACTGACTCCCTCCAGTCCAACTTGATCACAACATCCTCCCCATTCTTCAAGGCTTGCTTCAAGCTCTCACCAAAAGACCTCTCTATCAAGGCTGATGGTATTCCAATCTTCTCTACATACCCTTCTGAATTACCACTTGCCTCAGGAGAGTCCATAGTTATTAGTGGCTCATCCATACTATCAACCACCAACACTGCGGCTGCTCCAGCTTGCTGGGCATTCCATGCTTTCAAAGCAAAATAACATTCTGCATTTTGAAGCAGAAAAACAGAACAATCAGATTTTGATTCGCTCTATGATGCATAAATGTGGACAGTAGACTTGATTAGGAATTTACACAGTATGACTGAAGGACTTTATGAAAGAATTAGAACATAGTAACAAAAACAACAAAAAAGGGTGTGATTTTTTTTTGTCTATGATAGATAAAAAAGCTGCAGGAATTCTGAGAAAGAGAAAATTCAATACACATGATTTTCAATTGCTCTTAGGAAGTCAATGAAATTAAATTGTTGAATGATATTTTTTGCTCATAAAATGATAGATGAAATCAACAACTATTATCTAATTTTATATTATAAATGATCCAGGGTAAAGATTTCGTTTCCTACAATCCAACAGTCAACTGGATACAATTTCAAGGTTAAAGCTCTATAGAACAAGTTTCAGAACATACTCAATTTTTCCAAAAGAAATCCAGAAAACAAACATTACATATGGTGTATGAATTTATATCCTTCAAATTAATCTGGAGCACAAGAAAAAATAGACCCAGTAAATCCATCGCTAAAAGCTTCTTTTCACTTTAATTAATTGAAATAAACACAAAACCAAAAACTAAAATAGCAACCCCGTCGAAACATTTAATTGCATCAAAACATCAATAAACTTTACAGCACTTTAAACAGGAACCAATAAAAAATTTATGAACTTTTAAGATAGAAATCATCTAACAAAGAAAACATACATAAGTTATTAAATACCTCCACGATCAAGAAGAAGAATGGTGGGACGGGGAGACTTAGACCTGAAAGGCTTATCACCATCAAAGGTCTGACACCCAGAAGTTCCTTTATCAGGATACATGGCAGAACCAATCATGAAACCACCATAATCAGGAATACCAAAGTTGCCAATTGCACTATCATGTTTTGATCTCAAACTCAATGGAGATAACACACTTATGCTACTCTTCTCCACTACAAAACGACCAAACACAAAACTACTACTAAGAAGCAGAGCTGATACAAGAAACAAAGAAACCAGTCTTTTGAACAGAGCCATGCAAATGATCATGATGGTTCAACAATTTGAACACATACAAAGAACAGTTCTTTCAATTATCTGCTTGGCTCCTGAGAAACAAGAAGAGGGGAAAAAAAAAGAAGGGGAAATGGGGACGTATGTGTGCGTGTCAAGAAGACTCTGCAAAAGTCTACAGGTGGTGAGGGAAGGAAGAGAGGTTATAGAGGCTGTAGTTTGAAGGAAACTACTTGGGCTTGAAAGAGAGAGTTCGTTTACTTTAGCTTTGGTCTTTGGTATATCAAAAATAAACTGTGACGTAAAGGAAACGACAGAGGAAGAAGAAGAAGAGGAGTAAGGTGGGGGTGGTGGACGGAGTCAGCGGAGCTACCAACATTTAATTGGCTACTACAACTGCTTGGAAATTTAGAGCGGGTGATGAGAGATGGAAGGTGATGTTTTAAATATATTTTTAATTAAAATACTATTTTTTAAGCATTATTATTAATTAAATACTACACAATTACTATAGTCCCTAAAAAATATCTATTTATGTCCATTTTTAATTATTTATACAAATATTTATCAAGAGTTGACTGAAAAATATTATTATTCTTTTAAAGAAAAATCTTAAATATAGAACTTTAATATCATTTATTGTATAATTTAGGGGTAATTACTATTGCCCTAAGATTTTATCATAATTATTATTTCATCCTTTTTAAAAAAAATAACTAAAAATTCCTTTAATTTCATATTCTTTAGTGTAAGAATATTTTTAAAATCTGCTGTTAGTCAAATGTTAAAAAGTCAGTAATTATTTAAAATTTCAAGAACACTCTTACAATTTTTAAATTTGAACTAATATTCCTAAAAATAAAATGCAAATACTTATGCAATTTGATGTTTGATTAAAAATTTTAAGTAATAGATTCACTATTTTTTTAAGAAATTGTAATTTCTTAATTTAATTAAAGGATAATTTGAAATTTTTATATTTTTTAGACTGTCGTAGTGTAAAAAAATGTATAATTTAAAAAATAAATTAAATATGGTATAATATTAAGAATAAATATGTATTTTTAATGGAAATTTTTGTTAAATTTTAATTTGATTTGGTTTGGTTTAATTAAATCATAGCTTAAATTTTTTATAGTTTTAAAATATTATAATAGTGTATAAAAGGTAAATTAATTTTTTCAAAAAATTGAAAACAAAAAGTTAACTAAGTGTTGTACAATACTATATATTTAATAAAATTAGTTATATCTTTTTTATCTAATTTAATTTTTTCAAAAAAAGAAAATTTTTGTTGAAATTATAATTTTTTATGTAATTTGATTTAATTTAATTAAAGTTAATTTTTATTATTTTAAATATTATGTAGTATAAAAAAAAGGTGAATGATTTTTTAAAAATAAAAAATTAATTAAATATTATATAGTATTGTGAATTTAATTAGGTATTCAGGATAAATATGTCTTTTTATATCACTTAACTCTTTTTTAAAGAGAGGTAGAATCTGTTTGACGAATTTAAAACTAAAAGAATTTTTAGTTTTTTTTTAAAAAGAATCAACAGAGTAGTAATTATAGTCAAATCTCGGGATAATTAAGATTTCGCTTCAATTTACTTAAATTGAATATTTTAGATAAAAACTAAATTGAGTTGAAAATATGTTGATCTCATAAAATTTTAAGCAAATTACAACATTTTAGTGTAGTTCAGTTTTCATTAATTTTTTAATTCAAATTCATTTTAATATTTTGATTTCAGAATAAGAATGTGCTCATCCTTAATTATTTATTATTGGTACATTTACAATTATTGAATTAGTTTCTTGAATGTTAAGGTATAATGATATTTTAATTTCGTGATGTCATATAATAAAGATAATCTCACCTAACTGGTTCTAGCTTTGTTTGCATGATAATGACGTATTATTTATGTTAATAAAAAAATCTGGGGTAATTTTTGGAGGTAAATGCAGGGTTGATCTAGTTTATCCATCTTTAAAATATTGAATGTTTACCTTTTTTAATTTTAATTTTGTCAACATTAAAATTTTTTTGTTAGGTTTTTTTTTAATATCAAAATATATTTTATTTCCTAAGTTTATAAAAATAAAATAGTTTAATTTCTAAATTTTAATAAAATAAAATAATTTAGTCCTTTAATTTTTTAATTATTTAAAATTAAAATTTCAATACTAACTAAATTTTAAACATAGACACATATTTATATCAATATATTGTTTGAATTATATAAAATACATACTAACTCAAAACACACACTAGAATTGAGAGATATAAAAATTCAATTTTCAAACAATGAGAGAAAAGTATGAATTAGAGCAAATTTCAGAAAGATAATTGTAATTTGCACTAAATTTTTATTTCAAATAAAATAGCTATGTTAAAAATTCAAATGGCACTCTATTAGTTGTTTTTTTTTTGGCGAACCGGATTCAATATGCGAGCGTATTAAAGGGTATTTCCCCAAAAAAAAATCTAGCTTCTTTCAGACAATTATGAATTCGCTAATACATTTACAATATTTGTTTGGGTTTTAATGAGATTTCTTATAAATTTAACTTGGGAAAAGGTCTAATTTGCACCCTGAATTTGTGCCCTAAGAGCACTTCGGCATCTTGGTATTTTTTTTCCCAATTGGAACTCTACGTTTGAAAAGTATAGCATATTAGAACTTTACTGATTATAATCAAATTCAATAACTTTTTTTTAGTACAATTAAATCATATAAAATAATAAAAACCATTTTAACGGATACTAACAAATTAAATTGATAATTTTTTTAGATATATATATATATATAACCTAATTATTAAATTTTAAAATTTTTTCAACCTATAAAATAATTTTTTTTACATTTTTCTTAAATTCTTAAAAAATTTCTTAATTTTTTAAAAATTTTAAAATCAAGTGATATAAATTTCAAAAAAAATGACCAAATTTATTTGTTAACATAAATAGTGAATTGATAATTGACCTAAAATTTAATTTTAATAGTTGAATAAAAAAATTATTTATCAATTATTGCGTAGGTTTAAAAATTATTGTGTAAATTTAAAAATTTAAACTAATGAATAAAATTTAAAAAATTTTATTTATTCATTAAAATTAAATTTTAGGTCAATTATCAATTTGATATTTACATTAGCGAAAAAATTTGATCATTTTTTGAAATTTATATCACTTAATTTTATAATTTTTAATAATTTGAAAAAAATGTAAAAATAATTATTTTTTAGGTTGAAAAACTTTTAAAATTTAATAATTAGGTTATATATATATTTTTTTAAAAATTATTAGTTTAATTTGTTAGTATCTGTTAAAATTGTTTAATATCAGTTTATATTTGGTTTATTTTCTGTTTTCTTTTGGTTTATGAGCCAAGGGCTGTATGGTTATGTCTTGTTTACAATTAATATTTTAAATATCATTGTACTACTATATTTTTATTAATGCAATCTTATTTTTCTCAATTCATATTTATTTAATTCTTTTTAATTTTGCCAAAGGGGGAGAAAAATTTGAGTTTGCTTAATTCTTTTTAATATTTATTATTATTTATTTTCTTGCTATTTGTTACATGCATTGTAAGTGTGGCTACTTAGGTCAATTAATTATCAAGTTATCATATTTTTCTCCATGCAAAAGGCATTGTTTTGCTTACGTTACTTGCATAATTTTATTTAGTCTTTTACAAAGGGGGAGAAATATTTTCATTGTTTTAGTTCTTGGTCTTTGTTTCCTTTAGAACTAAGCTCTATATGATAATGTGATATGTACTATTTTATGATGCATTATATTAGTGAAATTCGTCTTCTACCATGTTTATGTTTCTTAAATATTTTGTCAAGTATTTAATGTTAATATTTTTTAATAAAAGAAGATAAATTTTAAAATTTATATTTCTTTTTATGCCAAATAAGGGAGAAATAAGGAAATATATATTTCTCATTAATTTTATTTATTTGAATTTCTTACTCCTTATAGTTATTATTTTTATGATATAAATAATTTTAGGGGGAGTAAAGTAAATTCAAATTATCACACACTTCACTTTATATTATTCTCCCAAACACAAAATAAGTTTGTCAAAATAAAAAAGGGGGAGATTGTTAACCTTAGCAATAATCAATCTTGATTTTGATCTTAACAAACTTGACTTTGAGCGTTTAACATGTTTGTTTAATTGTGTATAAGCTAGGACTATCATGGAAATCAAAATGAAGTTAAACGTGCTTTTGGGCTAAATCGACCTTCAGGATTCCAGGAAGATTTTGGAAGTCTTAGACTTTTAAAATGAGAAAGTTGTCTTCTTAACATTTGAATTAGACATCACAAGCTTTCCAAATTAATCTTACTTGTAAAAATATGAATTCATTTGGGTTTGGAAATCTTCAGTTAAAATCAGCATATGTAGTTTTCATTTCAATATGAGCAGCGCTTAGTATTTCAACAATATCTTGAGTTACATATGTTCAATTGAAGTGATTCAAAATACTAAGAAAATATATGACAAATACCTAAAAATTTTATGAAGAAATCTAAGGCTAATTCGATCGTCTTCAATGTCAAAAAGTCATGATCCCGACCGGGACCAAAATTGCATCAAATTGAAGAATTCATCTAGAACATATCCCGGGCTGATGTCCTGACCAGGACCAGTGTGATCCCGATCAGGATCAAGGCAGTCATGACTAGGATCAATGTTGTCTTCAAACATAATAGCTATAACGGATATATTTTTGAATATCTCGACCGGGATCAGGGTGATCACGACTAGGACCAGTGTTTTTGCAGGCTAAAAGTCCAAACTTCATCCAAATGAAGTTTGAATTTGTTGGAAAAAAAATTATTGTTTCCAACAGCTATAATTGAATTGCTCAACTATAAATACAACCTCTGAATATCATTTAGAGGTTAAGAAACTTGTTTTTCATTTATACATTCTCAAGCATTCAATTAAGCTCATAATTCTATTTAATTCATTCTTGTATTTGATAAACTCTTGTGAGAGTTTGATGAGTGTTAGAATAGAAATTCTTGTTCTTCTATTTTCTGGGTTTAGAAAAAGGGAAGTGAGGTTCTATTATAAAGGAATTGGTTTAAGTGTTTAGCCATTAAAACACTTGAGAAATTGGTTTTAGTGTAAGCCTTCAAAACACTTGTGAATCGGTTTTTGAGTAAGCCTTGAAAACTCAAGTTGTAAGGTTTGAGTTGAGCCTAAAACTCAATTTGTAAAAAATCAATCTAGGGAAATAGATTGTGATGATTCAAAATCCTAACTTGAGGATAAGTTAGGTGGAGACGTAGGATTGTTGAGAATCCAAACTCTTTAAATTCTTGTGTTCATCATTCTTCCTTCTCAACATTCTTTCATTTTTATTTATTTGTTTTTAAGTTTTGATTTTTTTATAGCCCTAGTCACCCCCCCTCTAGGGCATTTTCAAGTTGTTATGCTACTCTTGTTTTTAGAGAGGGACAATTACTTGCAGGTTACTTTTTCTTCCCTAGCTCCTCAGTTTTGCAATGGAAATTGCAGATATTTTCGCTTCATCAATGCACCAGATCCTTGGACTCTTTAGTTTGATAACTACACTCACTTCCAGAATATTCTTATATCTTCATCTTTTTTCCTTCCCCAACATATTTTTTATGGGTTTGGTTTTTTTTTTTATTAATTATGAGCTTATGAGCTCTAGGGCTTTAAATCCAAAAAAATTATATTTTGGCACAAATAATACCCATTACATATAATATATTTGGGTCAAGCCCAAGCTAATTAAATGTATCTAAAATAAGGCTCTTTCTTATTTTTATCTTCTTCTCAACTTTTTTTTTAAAAAAAAAAACCATTTTCTACACCAAAAATCCCTCTCTTTCTCTTTTAACTTGCCAACAAATTCATCTTCCAAATTTCAAATTTTTCACACATTCACTTTTCACAATCTTTAACTTCTACAAATATCATAACACCTAAGTTAATTTTCCAATTTGTAAAGAAATAAACTATTTATATCATTTTCTCTTTTAAAATAGTCATTTTCTACACATCTTCAAATTCCCTTTTAAATTGCCCATAAATGCCTGTTTTAAATTTTAATTCTTCACGAAATTCACTTTATACATCACTTGAATCTTCTAGATATCACAAGACTCATATTAATTTCTCCCATTTTTTGAATATTTCAAGAGTTCAAAGTAAGCAAATGTTAGAATCGATTATGCTACTTAGGTTTTAAGGACATGTGTAGTGAGCACAAGCCTTAATAGAGCAAATTTCAAAAATTTTGCTTGACATAACCCTTCATCACATGAAGAATTCCAATCCCAAGGATCCAATTTGCATTTTAACATATAGCTAAATATCAAGCAACAAGTAAGAGTAACAACTTAGGAATTCTAAGTTTTAAGAAAACTTACAATCTCCTAAGTTTGATGTAAACCACAAGTATTCTACAAGCTTTGGCTGTTTTTGGTTCAACTCTTGAATCAATGCTTAGCCTCCCAAGTATTAGGCCTTCAGCTTGAAACACCAAAGCTTTGCCAATCACCTTCTTGCCTTGATTTAGTGTAGTAGCAAGTGTCCTCTCTATAACCCTTGTAAACTTGCACTAACTCAATCTTCAAGCAAGAACTTTGAGTATATGTTGTTTCCTTTTGGTATATTTTCTTACCAAAATATCTACACACTTTTTCTTTTTCTCTACATACACATTAATCTTATTAATGCATTGATTGACCAGCACTACCTTAGAACTATTCTAAGGATATATGTAGAGAAAAGCAAGTAGAGATAGTAGTGCACAAATTAAACTCTTCTTACACCACATCATTGTATGCGACCTTGACACAGTAGTGAACAACTTGTGCAAATATCTTACTAGTGTACAAAAATGATGTAGAGATTTAATCACATCTCATGCATTAAGACTACATACATTCTCTACACTAATTAATACAACCATTGTCCTTATCTTGCCCCAAAGTCAACATTTTACACATTAGAGATATATCATGCCTAGTATGCCAAAAATGACTTATACATGTATTTATGGACTTGGACTTGGTTATTGGATAAACTCTTGGGCCAATAAATGGGTTAAGCCCAATCCATAAATCAAATGGGCTAAGCCCAATCCATAAAGTTATTGGGCCTATATTAATCTTTGGTCCAAAACTCGTTTGGGCCTAGGCCCATACAACTTGGGCCATTATCCAAGCCCATAGAAATAACATATATTATTATTATTAATTTAATACTTTAATTAATATCTCATATTAATTAAATATAAATTAATAATTAAACTCTTATTTAAATTAGATTTCATGATATGCTAGAATTATTGCTTAAAGCATAAATCCAATTCAATTAATCTTAATTAATTGACTAAACACTTTAATCAATAATTAGATTAATATAAATGGTGATTTGCTAAAACTCTTTTAGGTATGACTTACCATGTTCATGTCTAATTGGCAATGAGAATATAATATCAACACTTAATATTATTTGAAACTCTTTCAAGTTTAAATGTGAAAATCCCAATTACACACATTTAGTTCTCATAAGTTGTGAGTGACCCCTAGCATTGATATCATAACTACCTAATTAGAAATGAATGCATATATTGATTCACATGAACCCTTTGGTCATAATTACCATGCACTAAAATTCCTTCATTAAAAGATCCTAATATAGCCTAGAGTCAAGGTTAAATCAAACTCTAATAGCCATATCATATGACCTCATCTCAAGTTATTCTTGATAAAATATAACAAATACTAGAAACACTTTTCTATCACTGAAACTCTTTCATACTATATTATGTTTGTCTTCGCCAGGAACTTATTCATCAAGAATAAACTTAGATAGCATAGGATCTATCTCGGTTCACTCAAGGCAATGAATCCCATCTTAGTCAAACACTCATCCTTATATTTAACTGACTAGAGCCACCATGTGCTATATACCCATGTGTGATTAACACAAGTATGTAAGTGGTAACAAACCCTAACCACTCAAATGTAGATGACCGTGTCACCTCAGGTCGAAGGACTATATACACCATTATGACCTAGGCCGTGATCGTTGATTATAAGTGAATATCCTTACGTTCACTAATCTAATGCCACTATTCGATCCACCCATCATATGAGTAATCATATGTCTATTCTGATATCTCATATCAAGTAGTATGAGACTCACTACCTCCCACTATTAGCATCACATACTAATTAAGGAAAATAGAGGTGATAATCTAATTAATATTACCCAAATATTAATTCGACCATGAACAATTTAGAACATATGTACTAAATAAATTTATAGCTCATATTATCAACTCTTGATAATAAATTTATTTAACATAATGCTAAAGGTAAATACTCAAATAAATAAACACTTTATTTAAATGAATATTTTATTACATAGGGATAATTTATAATGTCATTTTATCTTACAAGAATGACACTAGGGCACATATATACTAACAATCTCCCACTTGCACTGGCGTCATTCACTACAATATCTAAGACCCATCTTATCAAGATGATGGTCTAACTATAGTTGGGTGAGTACCTTAGTCAGTGGATCAACCACATAGTCGGCTGAAGCTACCTTTTGCACGAGCACATCACCCTTCCTATCAAGTTCTCTAGTAATATAAAAGTGCCTTTCTATGTGTTTGGATTTCTGGTGAGACCTTGGTTCCTTTACCAAAGCAATGGCTCCATTATTGTCACAATAGAGAGGAATCAGGTGCTCAATGGAAGTAACAACTCCTAGTTCAGTAATGAACTTCTTAATCTAAACAGCTTCTTTAGCAGCATCCGATGTGGCTATATACTTGGCCTCTGTAGTGGAATCAGCAGTGATACTTTGCTTGCAACTCTTTCAGCTCACTGCAACTCCATTATAAGTGAAAACAAACCTGGAGATAGACTTTCTATCATCCAGATCTGATTAAAAATCATAATCTATGAAGTAATCTATCTATAAATCACCTCCTCCATAAGTTAAGGTCAAATCTTTAGTCCTTCTCAAGTACTTAAAGATTGCCTTAATTGCTATCCAGTGTTCCAAACCTGGATTAGATTTAAACCTGATACTCACACTAACAGCATAGGCAATGTCAAGCCTAGTACACAACATAGTGTACATTAAGCTTCCTATAGCCGAAGCATGAGGAACTTTGGCCATTGGCTCCATTTCCTTAGGTGTTTTAAGTGATATACCCTTGGATAAATGGACACCATGCCTAAATGGTAACAATAGTCTCTTAGAATCAAGCATGTTGAACCTCTTCAATACATTTTCCAAGTAAAGACTTTGGGATAAACCTGCCATCCTCTTAAATCTATCTCGATAGACTCAAATTATAAGAATATAGGTTGCCTCCCCTAAGTCTTTCATTGAGAAGGTTTTAGATAGCCAGACTTTCACAGAAGTCATCATTCTAACATCATTTCCAATTAATAGAATGTCATCCACATACAAGACTAAGAAAGTGAGTTGGCTCCCACTAACCTTCTTGTAAACACATGGCTCATCTTTGTTCTTAATAAAACCATAAGAATGAACAGCCTGATCGAAACGATGACTCCAACTCCTTGAAGCCTATTTCAGACCATAGATGGATTTATTAAGCTTGCATATTTTGAGCAATCCTCAGATTCAAGAACCTTAGGTTGCTCCATGAAAATGTCTTCCTCAATATAACCATTAAGGAAGGCGGTCTTGACATCCATCTGCCAAACCTCATAATCATAATGTGCAGCTATAGCTAGAAGAGTCAGAATGGATTTAAGCATGGCTACTAGCGAGAAGGTCTCCTCGTAGTCGACCCCTTGCCTTTGGCGAAACCCTTTTTCTACAAGCCTAGCTTTATAGGACCATTCCATTTGCACTAATCTTTCTCTTGAATATCCATTTGCACCCAATGCGTACAATACCCTTAAGAGGATCAACAAGTGTCCAGACTTGGTTTACATACATGGAATCCATTTCAGCTCTCATAGCCTCAATCCATATTGAAGAATCTTTATCACATAAAGCTTCTTTATATGTAGTAGGATCATCAATATGAATGCTTTCTTCATGAACATACAACTCTTGCATATTAGGAAGAAGGCCATATCTCTCTGAAGGATGAGATATCCTACTAGACCTTCTAGGAGTCGGTGTGATGACATTCTTAATTAGAATAGGCTCTTGGGGTTGATCAATATCCATTTGATCAATTTTTTGGGCTTCTTTAGATGACTCCTTATCTAACATTATCTTCCTTCCTTTGCCACATTCCTTTATAAACTCTTTCTCAAGGAAAATATCATTTATACTTACAACAACAACTTGTTTAGTAGGAAGATAACAGTAATGGCCTAAACTTTCTTTAGGATATCCAACAAACCTTCCTTTAATTGATTTCACATCCAACTTGTCCAATTTTAGCCTTTTGATAAAAGTTAGAGATCCCCAAATCTTAACATGCTTAAGACTTGGTGTTCTACCATGCCATATCTCATATGGTGTAATAGAAATAGATTTGGATGGAGCACGATTAAGGATGTAGGAGGCCGTTTTGAGTGCATAACCCCAAAGTGAAATAGGAAGATCAATATAACTCATTATTGAACGTACCATATCTAATAAAGTACAATTTTGCCTCTCATACACACCATTTAATTGAGGTGTTCCAGGCTGTATAAGTTGTGATACAATGCCCTATTCCTTAAGGAACTCAATGAACTCTGTACTTAAATATCCACCTCTTCGATCTGATCTTAGAGTTTTAATACTTTTCTCAATTTTGTTCTGTACTTGGGCTTTGAATTCCTTAAACTTTTCAAAGGATTTACTTTTTTTCTTCATAAGAAATAAATGCCCAAACCTTGATAGATCATCTATAAAGGTTATAAAGTAGTAGAAACCACCTCTAGCCATTTCACTAAATGGTCCTCATACATCACTATGTATGATTTCTAACACATCTTTGGCTTTTTCCATTTGTCCAATAAATGGTGAACTAGTCATCTTGCCTTAAAGACAAGCCTCATAAGTTGGATTGGACGCAAATTCAAGATTGCTCAAGATTCCCATTCTTTCAAACTTTATGATTCTATCTTCCGCAATATGACATAATCTCAGGTGCCATAAATATTTGGAGTTTAAAGGCATTTTCAATTAGCATTGCATTTGCATTACTCACATTAATTTGAGGCCCATTGTTATTGGACATATTATCAACATAATATAAACCATGTATTAAATAACCTATGCCTATTATTTCACTTCCAAAGTAAATATTACATACGTCTCTTTTGAAAAGAAACTCATAACCTTTTCTAGTCAAACTAGAAATAGAGACAATGTTCTTATAGGCATTAGATACATATAATACATCATCCAATAATAAAATATGTTCATAAAGATCAATAAAAGTATATCCTATAGCTTTGGCCACAACACTTGCTCCATTGCCAAGCTTTAAGGTTACTTCATTAGGCCTTAACCTCCTCTCATTTGCTAGATCCTGCAAGGATAAAAAAATGTGAGAACTAGTACCAGTATCCAATACCCATGCATTATATTAGCTTTTAGAACATTTAGAAGCATAAATTAGAGAAAGTCTCACCTTCTTTATGATTGCCCTTTCCTTTTTTCTTGAGAGACTTAAGGATCTTAGGACAATTCCTCTTCCAATGTCCTTCGCCTTGACAATGGAAACACTTTCCCTTGCCTTGCTCTTCCCTTACAATGGCCTTGCCCTTATTCTTAGCTATTCCACCCAACACTTATCTTGCCTTTCTTTTTCTTATTGCCTTTGTTCTTTTTATTGCCTTTGTTCTTCTTATTGCCTTTATTCTTAGTCTTACTAAAAGATACAATAAGAGCAACCTCCTTTCCCTTGCTTCATTGGATAGCCTTTTGGGTCATCATAAGCATGTTCAAAAGCTCAGCAAGTGTGCACTCTATTTTGTTTAAATGAAAGTTTACAATGGTTTGCCCAAGAGATTCAGGAAGGGATTAAAGGATCAAATTCGCTTGGAGATGGAAGTCCATGGTAAAGTCTAGACTCTTTAGCTCCTCCATTGATTTAATCATGGAGTTCACATGGACTCCACCCTTACCCTCCTTCATCTGAGCACGAAATAGCCACTTTGATATCTCATATCTAGCGGTCCTACTATATTCACCAAACAACTCTTGTAGGTAAAGTAGGATTTTTTTTGCATTTGTGTACTTGTCATGTTACTGATAGATTTTGGTATTCATAGAAGCCCACATTATGCAACGTGCTTGCAAATCATCATCATTCCATTTATATAGAGTATCATGCTCCTCTTAAGAGCCATTTTTGGGAAGGGGATCAGGTGGGCTTTGATTCAATACATATAGTATTTTCTCGGAAGCTAAAATAACTTTTAGGTTCCTTAGCCAATCAATGAAATTAGGGTCCGTGAGCCTATGTTGGTCGAGTATGATTGATAGTGGGTTTGCTGATCTCATATTAGCAATTTTTTGCTAAAAAGATTAATTAGTTCTATGACATTATTATTTTCACCATTAGATTTGGCCTTTAATTATAATGGCTCCCCACTAACTTGGCGAATCCTACACTTCCAAAGTAGAAAATAAAAATCCCTTGTTGGAT
Source organism: Mallotus repandus (assembly GCA_949671775.1). NCBI lineage: Eukaryota > Viridiplantae > Streptophyta > Magnoliopsida > Malpighiales > Euphorbiaceae > Mallotus > Mallotus repandus. Next base: position 22,712 of record CATIWM010064865.1, read on the forward strand.
GGATTTCTGGTGGGTGATTGGGTTCTTAATGGGTCATTAATATCTCTCAAGTACACATTGTTATTCTTGAAATATTAGTTCTCATTAAGTGGACAACTCTTATCCATCACATCTTATGTGAGTTTCCATCAATCTGGCTCCTAATGTTATGGGCCTCAATTACACATTGCCATTCTTGACCTTTGGCATTAGTTAGGCCCACACCATTGGATCAGTGTAATATATAGACTTGAACACTATATACCTCAGGTATGCCTATTTGCCATTCTTAGCATGTAGTGTGTCTATACATCCACAGCATCTCATACTTAATAATAACACTACATGAATCTCTTGGACCTTATGTACACCCCTATGTGTCCATAATCGATGCACATAGTCCTAAAACCATGCAAGTTATTGCTCTAATGGAGAGCCTACACCTAAATTTGTTTGGAAGATTTTTAGGTCATTAATTTAAGGTCTCACTTTGTACATTAGCCATTTTTCATTACATATATCACGTATATACATAGCATGGCAATTTTACATATATACATATCATATATGCATGTAGCATGTTATAATATATATATCACATATATACATAGAACATGCAATATGGATGCACAAATAAGGAGTGATCATGGGCCTTTTCTTAAGCCTATTCTAACTCTTAGAATAAATATAGGTCATGTCTCCTTGGTCTTTGACACCATAGGCCTAAGAAAAGCCTTAAACATTATCATCTCCATAGGCCTCCATCTTGAACACTTCATGATCCTTTTCACAACTCTTGTGACTTATAATTCAATCCTTGGCATACCAAGGTGAATATTACATCACAATTCTATGTAATTAACATTAAATTACATACCAAACAATAAAATTAATTATTATTACAAATCTAAGGATGTAATCTAAGTCCATGATCACTTAAAATGCAACTCTTGCATGTTAGGATGAAATTGCAAAGCATACAAACAAGAAATAAAATATGTTGTCCTATGCTGACACACCTTTTGGCATGACCATGTCACAAGGTGTGTCAAGCAGACATGGCCATGACATGATCATAACATAAGGCGTGCAACTTTCAGCCCCTTAAGACACAAGCTGACTTGGGATAGACATGGCCATGTCACAAGGCGTGCAACTTATAGCCCCTTAGGACACAAGCTGACACGGCCTAGACACGACCATGTCATAAGCTGTGTCACTGGCTGTTCAAAACATAAAACACACCATTTTTAAGCATGTTGGGCTATAACACTTGCAACGAACATCAAGTATAATCACAACACTTGTAATTATCAATCAATTTAGCATGTGTAAAGTGCAAACAGGAGCTCTAACACCACTGTTAGAATCGATTATGCTACTTAGGCCTTAAAGACATGTGTGGTGAGCAAAAGCCTTAGTATAGCAAATTTTAAAAATTTTGCTTGACATAACCCTCCATCACATGAAGAATTCCAATCCCAATGATCTAATTTGCATTTTAAGACATAGCTAAATATCAAACAATAAGTAAGAGTAACAACCTAGGAATTCTAAGTTTTAAGAAAACTTACAATCTCCTAATTTTGATGTAGACCATAAGTATTCTAGAAGCTTTGGATCTTTTTGGTTCAACTTTTGAATCAATGCTTAGCCTCCTAAGTGTTAGGCCTCGAGCTTGAAACACTAAAGCTTTGCCAATCACCTTCTTGCCTTGATTTAGTGTAGTAGCAAGTGCCCTCTCTATGACCCTTGTGAACTTGCACTAACTCAATCTTCAAGTTAAGAGCTTTGAGTATATGTTGTTTCCTTTTGGTATATTTTCTTACCAAAATCTCTACACACTTTTTATTTTTCTCTACATACACATTAATCTTATTAAGGCATTTATTGACCACTACTACCTTAGAACTCTTCTAAGGATATATGTAGAGAAAAGCAAGTGGAGATATTAGTGCACAAATTGAACTCTTTTTACTCCATATCATTGCTTGCCACCTTGATATAGTAGTGAACAACTTATACAAATATCTTACTAGTGTACAAAAATGATATAAAGATTTAATCATATCTCATGCATTAAGACTACATACATTCTCTGTACTAATTAAGACAACCATTATCCTTATATTGCCCTAAAGTCAACATTTTACACATTAGAAATATATCATGCCTAATATGCCAAAAATGACTTATACATGTATTCATAGACTTAGGCTTGGTTATTGGGCCAACTCGTAGGCCAATAAATGGGCTAAGCCCAATCCATGAATCAAATAGGACAAGCCCAATCCATAAAGTTATTAGGTCTAGATTAGGTTAATGGGCCTTACATTAATCTTTGGTCCAAAATTATCTACTTTATTCAAATCTCGAAAGATCCATCATACTTAGGGATCAATTTCATGTCAACCACTTTGCTACCAATCATTTCATATATTTGAAGCGTCAATTTGGGTAGGACTCTGTCTCCCACATTGAACTCTTAGAGATTATAAGTTTTATCAGGAAACCTCTTCATCCTTTTGGCTACTTTTCTCAAACTATTTTTGGAATCCTGTAGCATTTCCTACTTATCTCAAGTATGCCTATAAGTTGGTAGACACTTTTTTGTGTTTTTTTATTTTTTATCTTCAATGGGGGCAGTATGTCAACACTAACTCAAAATGGACTCATCTCCACTGCCAAAGACTTTTGTAAGTTGTAACAAAACCATGCACCATCAAGTAATTCCAACTATTTTTCTTAACTTACCAAGATAAAGTATCTTAAATATTCCTCTAGCATGTGATTGATACTCTCAATATACCCATCCATTTTTGGATGGTCGATAGTCAAAAATCATATCAGTTCCTATCATATTAAATAATTACATCTAAAATCGACTTATGAATCTTGAATCCCTAGTACTCACTATGTTATCAGACACATCAAAGAATTTCACTATATTACAATAGAATAATTCAACAAGAGCATCCAAAGTGCAAGCAAAAGGGGCAACAATAAACATACTTTAAGAACCCCTTAACAACTGCCATAATAAAAATCATGCCATTAGTTTTAAGAAACCTATTGACAAAATTCATAGACATTGGCACTCAAGGTCTTTCAGGAATTATAAAGGGTTAGAGGAGACCTGCTTCCTTCTTTTTTCCAATATAATCTTATTGTCACAAAAAAAACATGTTTTAATATGTGCCTTAATATTATTTTCCATCTTGTGTTAAAAATAAAAATAAAATAAAAAATCTAGCATTTAAATCATGTATTTCTTTTAATAATTCCCTTTGCATGCCCCCTATAGAAGGCACTAAGACCCTCATTCCATATAAATTAGGAGACTATCCTTGATTTAGTACAATATAATTGTCCCCTTTTCACATGTTGTACAAATTTTGACTAAGTGTTATTATTGGCAGAAAGAGCTTTAATTCCTATGAAGATATTTGATGTGAATCTAAGTACTAAGTCCAAACTATTAAAAAGCTCAAGAAGGCCCAATGACAAAATTCAAAAACCAAGAAGCTTCAAGAGGCCTCAATTGGGTTAAATCAAGACATTTAGAAGGTCTAAAAATAGTAAATTACAATTGAAATGTTTAAGGGGTAAAAAGGAGGCTCAAATGACCATCAAGACATATGAAAAGGGCTAAAATGCTACTACCATGGTTGCACCACTTAAAGAGGTCACATCGGCCTCAAATGAATAAGCCATCAGAAGGAACACTGCAATCGTAGTTGTCATTATGACTATAGTAGTAACATTTATGCATATGATGCATTTATTTGAAGCTTTGGACTTTTACAACTTGTTTAATGCATGGAGTTACAGCCTCCACAACTTAGAACGTGTCTAAGAACCTTTCAATAGTAAAATAACATAGAAATAAGCATCTTTAAGTATCATTAACTTTATAGTTACACATTTATTTCAAATATAGTTTTTAATGGCTATTTAATATATTTAGTGGTTGAAATGGAGGTTAATGGCTATAATATCATATGTAATCACATGTTTTAGTGTTTAGGATAGTTTTGTATTCTTTGTCTTGATTTTTATATAAGCAAGACCATTCCATCATTGTAAAGGAGGCATGGATTCATGGAAGATTAAAAATGAGTATTTTCTCTTTTATTATTTAACCATGTGTTCTTTTCAAACTTGTGAGTTTATGGTGAACTAGGTTAGCAATGTGTAGCTTTATCAATCTATATTTTCAGACGATATATTGTGGCATCTATAAGGTATCCATAATAACCTTGATTGTTTGGACTAACAAACATGAGGTGAAGGTCAAATGTCTAAATAGGAACTTGACTGAACTTTCCTTGAGAGCATAAATTAGGGTTCAAATGATCAAGGGTATTAATTTGCATTCCATATGTATTACAACTCTTTAGCTATTGGGGTGCATGGTTGTTAAGTTAGTCGTGATTGAGCAGATGGCAGACTTGTGATTGAGTTAAGTTAAGCTAGTCTCGCATCAATATTTGACTATAAACTCGTGATTGAGTAGATGGCAGCAAAGATTTATATCATATTCAAGGTCTCTACAACATGTTATATTTGGTAGACTTGTGCTTCCAGACAAAATCATACACGGCTCGGACCTACTACCAATATGCATGTTTTGGCAACATTTCTTTACAATCCTAAAGTAGTGGTAAATTTTATAGTAATCACTAAACTTTGTATCTAATTACAAGTTAGTTGTAAAACTTTAATTTATATGTTTTTAGTTACTAAAGTTCCATTTAAGTTTTGCAAATAGTCTTTATAATATATTTTTTTCATCCATAAATAATCCTACATTATCACTTTAGTCCAAAATTTAAAGATGACATACAAATAAATCCATATTTTCTATATCCATATAAAAAGTAATGGAAAACCCAAAACTATCTTGAATGATGAATACTTTATTCCTAGATAATATGAAAACATTATTCGATTAAATAACAAAGCAAATGTTAATATTTATCTTCAGTTTTTTAATTTTTATATAATAAACCATAAATTTGTAAAATACTTGTGTGTGTGTGTGTATATCTATATATATATATATATATATATATATATTACTGAGTTCTTATTAAAATAAAAAACAAAAAAAAGTGTTGTAAGAATGTAAAATAGTAAAATAGTGCCAAGCGTAGTAATAATAAAGATAGCGTAGAGAAAGTCTAAAGTAATAACTGTTGTACGAAAAGTAAAGATTGAAATTTAGTAATAAGGTGTAGAAAAGTCCAAATTCTGTCAGTACTAAAAGTCTAATGTAAAATAAATAAAAAATCATGTAGACGCCTATATATTTTAGGACTAGTCTTCTATATATATGTAACTTTGTAATGTAAGGAACGCATAAAAAAATATATGAAAAAAGTTTCTATGAGTTCTTATTATCTTTGTGGATAAAAAGATATCTCTTTGTAAGTTCTCTTTCTATATTTTGATCCATGGTTTGAATGCTAGTATGAATTAATTATTCACAGTTATATTAATTATGCTTTGTGAAATTTTAATTTATACTGTGAATTTTGATAGTTTGTCTATCATTTGGCAGTTTGTCTATCTTTCATGCATGCATCCTTATTATGGTATCAGAGCATATAGGTTGAGTAGAGAATTTAGAAATCATGAAAAGAAAATTTGAACGTTTGTTGATGGGAATTCGTAGTAATAATGAACAAATAAGTCAAGATTTTGCTAATAATACAGTATTTTGTAATTATAAAGAATCATATAACAGTCATAGTATAGAAGGTAATCCTGTTGAAAATTTAATAATAGATATGATAACTAATTTAGGAAATTGTTTATATAGTAGATTAATAGGACTATAAGAAAATAAAGAAATTTTAGAAAAAATTACTAAAGTTCTTGAAAAAATAGTAGATCAACAACATAAAATAGAACTATTAGTAAAAAAAAATTTTAACTATAGTTTATCATGAGTACTACAATAGATAAAATTTTAGATAATATATGTATATTAGACTGGATTAGACTTTTAATAATGACATCATTAAAAACTAAAATAGAAAAGACCATAAAAGCAGAAAGAGAAACTTAAGAATTTTTAGGAAGCCAAGAAATACTAGAAATCTTAAATATGGTAGAATATAATAATAAAATTAGAGCATTAACAATGTTAAAAGATATTGTAGAAACTATTATTAATCAAGGAAATTTAGATCCATAAAATGAATAATCAATATATAGAAGAATATTCATTTAATTCAGAAGAATGCACAAAATTAGCAAAAATATATAAAGAAATAAATAAATAAAGTAAAATTTGGCTTATTAAACATGATAGTACACATTCTAGTTATGAATATGTTAGAAAAGAGCATTGGAGAAATATACAAATGTGGATTAGACTTAATAAGTTGGCTAGAATAAGAAAATAATGGAAAGATTAACACACAATTTTGATAATATAGTAAAAAGATTGTATGCTAAAGAAGAAATTCTATCTTTAGAAAATAAAAATGCAGATATGTGTAATGAAGATATAAAATGGATTTGGGAACACGAAAATAATCATGATATGTATGAAATAATAAAAAATATATTGAATTATAATAGAAGAATGACTTATACATATGAAAAAATTCTCCAAGAAATTAATTAATGGCTTTAGAAGAATCTTCTATTTACAAAATAGCATTAGAAAATGCTAAAACTTATGATGAAGAATCTGCAGGAGTATCAGTTCTTATAGGATTATAAAAAACACAACAATTATTAGTAAGGCAAAGTAACACTAATTTTCATATAAATTATTTATATTACAATAATATTAGAGAACATATAGAAAAAGTTATAGAAAAAATTATAGAAGCAAAAAAATATAATAACTAAGAATCCTAAAATATTATAGGTAATTAATCCAAAAAGAGAAAAAATAGTAGAAACTAAATATAATAATGGAGAATGGAATAAAATTGGAATATTTAGTACAGAAACTAATTTTGAAGAAATATTATATTTAATTAATCAACTAGAAACAATTGCCTTAGAAGAACAAATAAATACTATGGAAATAACTGGATTTCCTTCTAATGAAGATTTAGATGCAGAAGAAGAAAAAAATGAATGAAACAAAATTTCAACCAACAACACACATTGTACCAACAAAGTACCCAACTGTAGGAGAAGAAATTGAGTCTTCCAATAGAGCTGAAGAAAGAATAATAGAAAATCAAAATTATAAAGGATAAGTATATTGGTTAAAAAGAACATGTGAAAACATGACATAAGAAATAAAGAATTGGACTAGAATGAATTCAACTATAATAATAGGAAGAGATTTAGAAGTTCCAAAAGCAAAGTTATTATTACAACAAACATTATTAGAAATTTTAGCTAATTGGTTTGATCAATTACCAGAAAATAAAAAAAGTAGGAATTGAAAATGCAACTACTAACATAGAATTAGTGAGAGAATATGAAAAATTATTATTAAAACATTTTACATATAAAGAAGTAATAGTTTCATAAAATACTTATAAAGAATATTTAGCTAAATTACAAATATGTGATATAAATTATTTTAAAGAATATGCATGTAAATTTGAAGAATATTATATAAAAGCAAAAATAGACCCAACAAATAGAATATGTCTAAATTTATTATTTCATAAATTATCAGCACCATGAGAAAATAAAATATCACAAAAATATGTTGATTTAAATGTACTTGAAAAATTTTTAGGAATAAGAATTGCTTTTGCACAATGGTATTTAGAAACATAATGTATACCATTAAATGAATAAAGATTAATGTATAAACAAATTAAAAATAAACAGAATCTGAATTGTAAGAAATTTCCTCTAGTACCCAATTATGAACGTGAGCCGTATAAACATAAAAAAATAAATATAAAAAGAAATGGAAAAAATATTTAAGAAATATAGAAAACCATATTATAACAAGAAAAGAAAATATAAAAAGAAATATAATAGATAATTAAATCAATCATAATGTAAATGTTATGTTTGTTGACAAAAAGGACATTTTGCAAATGAATGCCCAAATAAGAAAAATAAAAAAAATAGAAGGATATCTAGCAATTCCAGAACTTTCAGAAATAAGTAAGGATGAAACTATATATGAAATAACTTTTAATGGATCATCAGAATCTGATTAAACAAGAAAATAGTGATATTAGAAGAAATTATATAGAACAAGAATTTGATAGAGAAAAATATTTAGAATTAATAAATTATGAACCTAATATTAGTATAAAGAGATTTTTGAAAATCAACAACCCAACAATAATTTTAAGAAAATATTTAAAAATTCAATTTTTAAAAGAGAAAGAAAATAATATTATATAGGAAAAGTAGCTGAAGAAGCAATTGATGTGGTTGATATAGAAGAAAACACTAGAATATCAATCCTTAATAAAGATATGATCGAAAGAGAATTAATTAAAATACCAGAAAAAGAAATATATCAATATAAAAATTAACAAATAGGAGGAATAAGTACAGTAGTAAAATCTTATTTCCAATCTCATATTAATTCACCTTTTAGTCTAGTTATAACAGATGATAGAATGAGACATAGTTTAAAAGATAGTATAATAAGAGAATTAGACACAAATTTGTGTTATAATAAAGTTGTTATAAACATATTTCTAAACTTCAACCTTAGCCTCTAAGATGAAAATATAGATAAAACATTAAGAGTGTTGTAAGCATCCGAATTTTTTTAAAAAAAATTATTAAATAAAATTTTGGAACTTGTAGTGTTAATAAATATTTTATTAATGTTAAAATTATTATTTAGTGAAATTAAATTTGAATTTTTAGTGTTAAATAGTATTTTAATTATTATTTTATATTTTATTGTGTATATTATTATGGTAGAGAGAATTAATTAGGTGTGTTATTTTTTATATAAGTATTTTATATGGTGTTTTGTTGGGTAAATTAGTATTTTATTATTACTATTTTAAATAAAAAAAAGAACAAAATATAAAAAAAATTTCAGGACTTTTTTTTTCCCTTTCCTTTTTCTTCTTGTTCTTCTTCTTCTTGTTCTTCCTTTCTTTCTGTTGGCTGGACGATAGACCACCACCACTGCCACTGTGCCTCACCATCGTCGCCACTACGTCACGCTACTAGCTTCACCGGCCCCCTGCTAACCGCCCAGTGCCGCCGTTCTTCTCCTTCTCCCTCTCGGTTGCAAGTTGGCTGGTTCTCCAGCTGGCGAAGTTAGGCTCAATCTCTTCATCTTGGAGTGGGCTTCTCAATTCCTTAATTTATTTAAGGAAATAACTTAGGTAACTACCTTGAATTTGGATAATTCAATTCTAGGTTTTTAGGTTAATTTGCTAGTTTAAGCTTGAAAATGATTTTATTAGATATAGGTGTTTTAGGATTATTTGATGTTGAGGTTGTGAGCTATCAATTGATAATTTTTATTTATTTTTCTGAAATTATTTTCAAAATTTCACTATTCCGAGCTCGGAGTTACTGTTCTGATACCATTCAGGCTCGGGGAGATTATATTTTTAATAAATTCTACTAACTATTTTGAGAAAATTTCATGAAGAAAGTTTATTAAAATTATCTATAGAATTTTTATTATAAATTTTTGAATGTTTATGTGAAAAATAAATTTTTGGAAAAATTAGTATAAATTAGTAATTTTTATATTTTAGTTGAAATTATTGTTAATTAATATGTTTTAGATAGTATTTGAGTAATAAATAGTATAAAAATAAATTTTATGAATTATTTCTTATTTTTAGCTAATTATTAGTAATTTTCGGAAAAATATATGAGTAATAAGTTTATTTATTATTTTAAGCCTAAATGAGTTATTTGCTAACTTTATAATATACTTAAGTAATTGAAATAGTTATTTGTGATTAATGTTAATTTAATTATAAGATTTGAATTATATATGTTTATTGACGAAAATTTAAGTATAAGCTAAAATTTTACTATTTATTTGAAAATAAATATATTTTATGTTTCATTGTGGAAGTAAATTAAATTATGGTATTTAAATGAGATTTTATGATTTTTGGTAATTTATTGAAAATTAGGTTATTTTATTGATTATTGTGAAATTGAAACTCGATCGGAATTGTATGTAGTTTGGGAGTCCGATCCAAGAATGGTACTGTGTGAGATATTCGAAGTATGTTTTCGTGCAGGAACGACTTAACTTTTAGTAGAAAGATGTCCGTTTTACAGAGGAGACTCAGCCAAATTTTTTATAGATTTATCGTAAAACGTGACATCGGTCTGTGTCAAAATTCTAGTTTTAGATGAGTTGTATCTTAGATCGAGTCAGTTTCGTAAATCCTTTAGTTTTCATAATTTCGAGAATTTTCATGAATTTATTTATTTTATTTTACGAGTATATTTTAAATAAATATTATTTATTTTAGAGAACTCTGGGCACGAGCTGAAGCATCAGGGCAACAGAGAACACGTCGCCCGACATACTCAATTTGTGAGTTAATTTTATGAGATGTGTGTTGCGTGTGTTTCAACTAGCAATTAAAAATAAAACATGTTTAAAAGAAAAATTATTCGTTATGTTTATTTATTGATTTAATTCTTTATTTATTTATTATTTAATGATTTATTTATTTTATTTAATTATTTATAATTTGAATTGATTTGGAGATAACGGTATAACGTGCTATCTAGTGGGTATTACCAGGACCACGTACGCACGGGTAATATCTCAGTACGTGATTAAAATGTGATTGGTTAGAGGCTAGTAGAGCTAGTGCTCTCAGGCCGGTAAAAAGGAATGTAACTCGGTTGAGCTTGCTCTCGAGACATCAAATATGGAATAAGTGAAATAATTGTGGCAGTAACTCGATTGATGCTTGCTTTCGGGACGACAGTCACTTGGATTAAGAGAGCCGAAAGGCT
>CATIWM010064866.1:0-14892 GCA_949671775.1 Mallotus repandus
AAGTTCATTGTCGTCCAAAAGAAAATGCTATGTTACTATGACTATGTACATATTATAAATGCATAATTAAATAAATGTATAGTTAAATATGGAATGGATTGATACTTGATAATATTACATGCTTGAGAGTGTTATTTTTCATAAAATATTATGTTATTATTTACTGAGTTGCAGACTCACTCCTCTGTATTATTTTTCAGGACTAGAAGAACTGTAGTCTGTCTTGAAGAAACAATTGCATCAATTGCACTAGAATTTTGTCAGGTGGGTCAGCAGGAGGTCGTCTTCAGTTTTTCTATAATGTAACATGCTTAGTGAATTTTTATATATTGTATTAAAGCTAGTGTGTTGTAAACATATAACATAAGGAAAGATGTGAACCATGTCACGTTGTGAGCTTTCTGGTGTGTGAAGTGTGTTACTCATATAAATAGTTTGTTGCAAATATTTATTTGTGAATTTTAATTTGACATAAAGGGATATATTATTTATTAGTCATATGCATACAATGTATGCCTGACATCCTTAACAGGTGTCACAAAAGTTATTTCGGTCGGTATCCGTCGATTTTCGGGTTAACTGAATCATATTAAATAAAATAAAGAAAACTAAAAAACAAAGGAAATGAGGTAGCAAAAACGGTTAAAGCGTGCCATCCTTCTCCTTGGAGACCCCGGATCGACCTCCAGCAATGCATTTTATGAGGTTTCAACATTTTTTGTCAAATGCAAAGTAAAAAATCAATTATGGTGGCTGGGAATCGTACCACTAACGTTCAAATACAAGTTCATTGTCTTTACCACTTTGCTAAACCAATTATATTGCCACGTTTTAGGGTAAAAAATATATATAATATAATAAAATTCGGTTTTCGGTCGGGTTCGGATTCCGACCCGAAATTTACAAAAATCTTAAAATGAAAACCGAACTGACTTGGTTCGATTCAGTTTCGGACCGAATTTTTCGGGTTAGCTCGGTTTTGCACACCCCTAATGATATTGCAAGTACTTATCTTTTTAAATCAAATGAAAATTAATTCTACAAATCAACGATGACAAATTATAAATTTTACACCTTATAATACTTTTAAGGAGAAGTAACTCATAAACCACTCCTTCATAGGCTCTTATAAACTTCTTCCAAGTGTTTCTTGATATTCAAGTTGATTTTTTTTTTTCGGCAATGATCAAAAATATTTTTTTGTACTTGAAAAATTTCACCAACTATCCAATAATTGAATTTAGGGTGGAGAAACTCCACCTATTTTTTTCGGTTCTTCTTTTATTTTTGTAGTATTTTAGATTACATATTTATCATTTATTTAGAATGTTTAGTTTTTCATTAATTACTATTTTTAAACTATACTCTTTTTATATTTTCTATCTAAATTTACTGTTTGATGCTTAAAATTATAAAACTACTTGTACTTTTACTTACATCATTTTTGTTTGCATTAAAAAATTTAGCATAGTCAATTATGTTTTTTACTAAGCACTCTTAGGCCATTGTAAAACTTGCACGGATTATTAAAAAAATAATAATATTTTTTCACTTTTTATGAACAATTTTTTAATTTTTTACATTTATCAACTTTTTTTAATATCATATACACATTTTTTTTATTGTTATTATCATAATTTTTTTTTTAAAATGATATAAAAATCAAATTAGATGATTATTTAAAAACATATATTATAAAAATTTAATGAAAATTCATAATAAGAAAATTGTTGTAATTTTAATTTTTTAAGACAATTGTTATAATATATTAATAATAGAAAAGTAAGTGCTATATTTTTTTATGAAATAAACTTTTTGTAGTATAATTTAGTTAGATTATTTGTTGGAATATATTTGATATAAATTACATGTAAATTAGTTTTTGATCTATTCGTTGAATGTATGAATACTTTTTATACGATAAATTATTGTTGAATTTTTATAATTATATTTTTAATCACATAATTTGATTTTTAAATTATTTTTTAAAAATGATAATAAAAAATAATATTTTGTGCATACGATATTTAAAAAAACCTCTTCATAAAAAAATTAAGATAAGTTAAAAGTTAAAGAACAATTATAAAAAATAATTGACTGTATTAAATCTTATTAATGCAAAAAAAAAAACTCAATTATAAGTATTTTTTAAAATATTAAACATCAAACAATGAATTTGAAAGGAAAATGAAAAAAAAATAGTAGTTTAGTATCTGTAATTAATAAAAGAATAAAAATTTTCAATAGAGAATAGTTTTATAATTTATAATTCTTAAAAAAATAAAAATAGAGTGCAAAAATCTCCCCTTAAATTTATGATATTTTCATTTTTTTTTAACTGATCTTTAAAAAAACTTTTGTCGCTTAATTATTCAACTCATTTTTTTATTGATTCGTACATTACATTAATATTAAATAATCATTGCTATATAATGTTGGTTTTAATTCAACTTTATACTTTTCCCCAATGAAAATAGAAATTTCAAAATGCTGAAAAAAGAACGAGTGAACTTTGCTTAGTTACCACACATACACATAAGAAAAGTGGCAAAAAACTGTCCAAGCATTTTAGGCGCACACTTGTTGAAATGTTTACCGCTATATGCATGTTCAAACACAAATTTTCAAACATGGCGACTACAAAGCCAATCTATATATGTACATATCTCTCGGACGAAACGGGAGAGTGGGTTGCTCTCAAAATGGCTGGGAAGTTAATGCACGCTGTTCAGTACAATGGTTATGGTGGAGGAGCGGCTGGCTTAGAGGTCATTATTAATTATTTAATTACTTTCTTCTGTGTGTATATATATATATATATATATATATATGTTAGTAACTAATTGTGCTATGATCATCATCACCTCAGCTACGTACGTACATGGAGGAAGTATTAGATTTCTGTATGTAATTTTGATGCATATATATATTATGTAATGTTGCTTGCATTGCATGCAGCATGTTGAAGTTCCGGTTCCAAGACCAAAGGAAGATGAGGTTTTGCTTAAGGTAGAAGCAACTAGTATAAATCCATTTGATTGGAAAATTCAAAAGGGCGTAGCTCGACCTTTTCTTCCTCGTAGATTTCCTTTCATTCCTTGTAAGTCGATTTTGACCTCCGATTAATATGTTCAATACAGTTTATGCAAACACACAACAGAGACAAGCACATGGCCGTGAGCTTGCTAATGTTTTTTTTTTTTTTTTTTACTTGCAAACAGGTACTGATGTTGCAGGAGAGGTTGTAGAGATTGGATCAGGAGTCAAAAATTTCAAAACTGGTGATAAAGTTGTAGCGTTTCGGAGTCCTTCTGTAAGTCCTCAATCACAGTTTCCTACCCTTTTCAGTTTTCGCTATCAAAGTGAGAGGTATAATTAGCGTAGTCACCGAGAAACAGAGAGGGAAAGGAAGGTTCAGGGCATATAGAAAGTAAAAAATTGAGACAACAATTAAACATTCAGTCCTGCATTTGCACAGCTAATTAGCAACTAGCAATTCTTGGGGATCTTAAAATCTGCATTGCAAAGGCAAGCAGTGAAAATCATTGACCTCCTCTGTAAAATAAAGCAACGGAGTGAGAATTGACATCGTTCTTGACTTGTTTAACCACAGAAATCATCCTCTACATGGTTTTTGGTTATTGGGTCATTGTTTCTTAATCTTCTTGTGTAATTGCCACTTTTGGTCCTCATATTGATCATGAACCAAGGAATAATGGACCTTGATATCCTAATTAAATAATTCATCTCGTAACAGAGTGGAGGTGGATTAGCTGAGTTCACAGTGGCTAAGGAGAGCCTGACAGTTGCTAGACCTCCTGAAGTTTCAGCAGCTGAAGGTTCCGCATTACCTATTGCTGCTGTCACAGCCCACGAGGCTCTTACTCATTCCGCAGGGATCAAGCTTGAGGGAAATGGAAGTGGGGAGCAGACAAACATTCTGGTCACTGCTGCCTCAGGCGGTGTTGGTCACTTCGCAGTTCAGCTAGCAAAGCTTGGAAACTTGCATGTGACAGCCACCTGTGGAGCACGGAACGTTGAATTTGTGAAGAGTCTTGGGGCTGACGAGGTTCTCGATTACAAGACACCAGAGGGGGCAGCTCTGAAGAGCCCATCTGGTAGGAAGTACGATGCAGTGATACACTGTGCAACAGGAATTGCTTGGAGCACGTTTGAGCCTAACTTAAGTGAAAAAGGGAAGGTGATAGATCTCACGCCTAATGCAATAACAATGATGATTTTTGCTCTAAAGAAACTTACATGCTCCAATAAGCAGCTAGTGCCATTGATCGCAACGCCCAATGCTGAGAACATGGGGTATGTTGTGAAACTGGTTAAGCAAGGAAAGGTTAAGGCTGTTATTGACTCGAAGCATCCACTTAGCAAGGCTGAAGATGGCTGGGATAAGAGCATTGATGGCCATGCTACTGGGAAGATTATAGTGGAGCCATAGATATAAACAACGGTTAATGTTTAATGTAAGGATAAATATTGACATTGCTACTAGCAACATCAATTAAAGGTCCGGTGCATTTATTAAAAAGATCCACTTGATATGCCCCTATATTATGAGCCAAAAAAATAGAGAGATAAAAGTATAAATTTAAAAAATTGTCCTTTTGTGAACCATAGATCAATTAGTGATATTCATTATTGTCTTGTAAGGATAAAGATTGATGGTGCAAAATATAATCAAAATGCATATGGCTATAGTTCATTGAATATGATGATGTTGAGCCATGCCAAATAGGGTTATTTACACTTACAGTCCCTAGATTATTACCTTTTTTTTACTATCGTTTCAAAGATTCAATTGAACATACAAAAATTCCTGACTTTTAATTTCAGTAACGGTAAACCTTTATTCGTAGATTTTCGATGAAATTAACATTAAAATGCTCACGTGGACAAATAAGGGAATGACAATGTGACAAAATTATTTTTAATAATGAACTAGAGGTCATACCACGTGAAGTTTTTTTATTTACACTGCAAATTTTGATAGGGGCCCACGTGGCCTCTCATTCATTATTGAAAATAATTTTGCCACATCCTCATTCTCTTATTTGCCCACTTTAGAATTCCGATGTTGATTTCATTAAAAATTGACGAATGGAAGATCACCGTTACTGAAATTAAAACTTATGGATTTTTGTGAACCCAATTGATTCTTTGGGACAATGGTGGGAAATGGGTAATAAGTTAGGGACTATGAGTGTAAATAACCCTGTGAAATGCAATAGAACTATAGGTTGTAGTCATATGTACTTGCATGAATTTGTCACTTTATCCATTGTACTTTCAGTTTTGTCATGTTAACATCTCAACTTGTCCATAACCTATTGTATGAACATCTATTGCATTGTTGGCAAGACAAGTGGAATGACACGTCAACATACACACAATCGTAAAATGACAAATTCATGTAAGTATTGGGGGCATAATGGCAAATTCTTGCAACTACAAGTGTTTATATAATAGGCGTCTATGAACAAATCGAGGTGTTAATTTGAAAAAATTAAAAGTATATGGAGCAAAATGACAAATTAATGTAAGTACAAGTGTTGCAAATATATTATGCCTAGAACTATATAAGCACCTAAATTTCATTCTCCAAATGTATAATTTCACCCTTAAACTTTGCACTCCCCAACATTTATTTTAGGGATAACAACATTTTTAGTCCTATAATTTATATCATTTTTTCAATTAAGTTTTATAAGTAATTTTCTTTATAATCAAGTTCTATAAGTTTTAAAAGGTCTTTTTGTTAGTCCTATCCGTTAGTCAAATTAATTTTCTGTTATTCAACCCTTAAAATTAAACTTTTCTTTTATATTTCAGTACTAAAACTTTTAAACTTTTCTTTTAGGTCTTTTTCATGTTTAAAACACATGATATGAAAGCGTGAAAAATAGGCATTGCTGATGTAACAAAAAAATAAAGCACTAAAAATTAGAGACATTGTACAATAGTTTTGACCTTTAATTAATGAGTTAAAAAGTCAAACTAATGAAAATTTAGTATTTGACTAAAGTGATAAAAACTAAAATCTAATAGCATATGGTGAATCTAAATGACTTAATATTATTTGCTTGGTCTTCCAAATCATCAAATGATAGAGTCATTATAAAATTTATCTTAAAATGGAAATAGATAGGCTTATGTGGAGAGATATTTTCATTAGTTACCGTTGAAAATGTGACATATGTTAAGGATGTCATACATACATTATATGCATATGACCAACACATAACATATTCATTAATGTCAAATTTCTAACTCACAATTCCATATATGTAACATATATCACACACCAACAAGCTCACAACTTCAAGCAGTTCACATCTTTCTTTATATTATACATATACAATCCACTAGCCTTAATACAAGACATGAAAATTCACTAAGCATGCGACGTTCAAGAAAAACTAAGGACGATCTCCTGCTGACCCACCTGACACAATGCTAGTGTATCTGATGCAAATATTTCTTCAAGACCGACTAATTTCTTTTAATCCTGAAAAATAATGCAGAGGGGTGACCCTACAACTCAGTAAATGAACAATATAATATCCTATGAAAACATAACATGTCAGCATATGATATTATCAATCACCAGTCCATTTAATAATTAACTATAAACTTTTAGCATGCACGTAATTATTATAGCATAGTATTTTCTTTTGGACAACAATGTACTTGTGAATTACATATAATTAAAAAAAAACAATAAATCATAGATCCCCATACGCACACAACCCTACCATAAATATATTTTTTTTGTATTCTGTTTTTTAGCCGTTTTACGACATATAAAGGGGATTTCATATCGCACACATCCTGACCTCATTTACAAGTAGCATTGCATCCTCATATTCATTCAACCATTTTTCTTACATTTACATACACATCGAAAATTCACCGCACTATCACAACACTTTATTCAACTCATCATCAACTAAATGCATCGCATATCACTCCATAAACCAAATTAATATCTTCCCCATAATATATAACAAAAACAATAATATACCAAAATATACCATTTTCTAACATGGCAGAGTTGACAGTGCAAATTCAAAAATACACCAAAAATTTCATATTATGACTATCAAAGCCATATTTTCCAGATCAATAGTATTATGAGTCTAGATTAATTTTCAACTAATTTCACATCAATTGGATATATATATATATATATATATATATATATATAAAGAGAAACATCAAAAATATTCCACTATGGTCAAGCTGTCAATAAAATTAAGCAATAAAAAGTATTGCCCAATTTGGCAATCAAAATAGAAAAATTAGGCTTCCTATATTTCTATCAAATTTATAGATAATATCTCAAAGTTTTCATAAAAATAAATGGTACCCAATTTGGAGTTATAAAACTCCAGATACAGCTCAAGCAAGTACTCAAGCAAGTATGTTATTGTAGACTACTCATTTCTTTCTTTTGGAACTTGAATGTTTTCCACCATCTTCATGGGAGGGCTCCACCCTTCTAAAAATACATCCCATAATCTAATGAAATCACTATCAAGATAAAGTTTCATTTTTTATTTCCAAAAGGCATAGTCACACCCATCAAAGAATGGTCTAAAGGATTGAAAAGAAAAGAATTCACTCCCCATAATCTTGAATTCTAGCAACTAAGTACCTAGAACCTAAGCTCTGATACCAAATGAAAATGCCCTAGAGGGGGGAGGGGGGAGGGGGGAGGGGAGAATAGGGCTAAATAAATTAAAATAAGGATTAATAGAGTTCAAAGAAAATTAAAGAAAATTAAAAAGAGTAGAGATTTGAGACAATTGATTTAAGGAGTTCATATTATAACCAATCCTACATCTCCACCTAACTTATCCCCAAGTTAGAATTTTCAATCACCCACTTCAATCTTATTTCCAAGATTGATTACATAAGAAATTTTCAAAGCTCAACTCAAACCCTTACAAGAGTTTTTCAAGGCTCAACTCAAACCTTCACACAAATGAATTTTTCTAAGCTTAACTCAAACCACAATCAAAACCCAAGTGTTTCAATGGCTAACACTTAAACCAATTCCTTCTAAACTTAGTTCCTTACTTCCCTTTTCAACCTAAGAAATAAAAAGAGGAAGAACCTAAGCTAGAACACACAACCACACTCAATAAATTGAAATGTAGAAGAGAATTAATGAGCTTTACAATTGCTAAGAATAAATTGAGTGCTCATTCAAAGTGTGTAGCTTGTTAAATGAAGTTCCAAGTCTTCAATTTATAGTTGGAGAGTGAAAAATAGCTGTTGGGAGTCATTAATTTTATCCCCAACCTCTTTCTCCTTTATATAACGCAATTTCAGTTTTTGCAGGATTTCACACGCTCAGGATCATGAGTGTAGGCTCAGGATCATGAGCGTTGAAAAATATGACTGTTGCTTGCAAGAAGTGACCGTTGGTGACGCTCACGGTCAGCTCGGGATCATGAGCGTGGTAGCCTCCTTTCTCCCATTTTAAGTATGAGGCTCAGTAGGATTGTTAGGGTAGGCTCAAGATCTTAAGGGTACTTCTCAAGATCATGAGTGTAGGTTGTCCTCACTTAAACTTTTTCGTTTTACCTTCAAATTTACTCCTTTGCACTTGGTTCTTTTCCCATGCTTAAAGGAACATGTTTAGAGGTCTTTGAAGACTTCAAATGTGATTTAATTGCCCTCAAACATGATTTAAATCTTGGTCATTTATCTTTGCTTTTCTTGAGCATAATTGTGTACCTAAACTTATAAACACACTTGAATACAAAGCATTAGTGATCTAAAATTGATTGTTAAAGTCAAAACAGAGGTTGAATTTAGATTAATCATGACTTTGATCATGCAAAGGGTCAACAACCATTGATATTGTAAAAAAAGTACAATTTCACCATTCATTAAATAATTATTAAAAAAAACACTAAACAAACTTTATCCATGCCCGTCATTATCCTTATTATGTGGAGCCTATGCAATTATTTGGTGGTTTTGCTTTGTGGTGGACCAACAATATGTAAGTACGAATTCTACAAGCTATAAATAATTTTATTCGTATTACCTAAGAGGGTGTAAATGAGTTGACGTGGGGCTCTTCTAATTTAACCAGAGATTTTGGGTTCAAACCCTGGGTACGTAGCTACTTTAAAACTCTTAAGGTAGACCTTTACCACCCTTAAGGATCCTTCTCGGGTCAAATTCGAATTAGTCGGGTCTTACAGGATACCCAATATTAGGTGTATCAGATGCAAAAAAAAAAATATTCGTATTGTTTACAAGCATTATCAAACCATCTTTGCTTTTTGTTACTTTGTTTATAGGAATTCAATTAGAAATAATAGAAAATGGGTATGGAGTAATATTAGGCTTTTGAATCCAAAGCCCGTAGTTATATTTAGGAGATTTTAATGAGATTTTGTCTATCAACCAAAAAGTTGGAGGAAGGGAGTTTAATATGTCTTTATTTAGAATTTTGTAGATGTTTGTGGCTTTGGGTTTTAAAGGTACTTGGTTTACATGGACTAATAAATAATAGGGGAATGAAGAACTCTTTTTGACCATTGCCCTGAGGGAGGTGCTCCATATGGGCATTCTCAAATTGAATCCTCCAATTCATACTGTAGAGTGCTCTGTCCAGCCGTCTGTTAGTAGGCAGACTCTTTTAAAAAAGCTATCTAACCTGGTAGAGATGAGGTTTCAAACACATTTCTCTTTTTCAGCTCAGTAGCATTCAAAAAACCTGAAAAAAGAAGAGTATTATCAGAACAACCTAACCTGGTAGAGATGAGGTTTCAAACACATTTCTCTTTTTCAGCTCAGTAGCATTCAAAAAACCTAAAAAAGAAGAGTATTATCATAACAGCCTAACAAGTCCATGAGGTAGAGCGAACCAAGGCTTGGCTATTGTTTCCTCCTCCTCAAGAGAAATCCTTAGGAGATTAGAATGTTTCTCTATTAAAAATTTTGTCAACCAGATATTGATCTCTTATATAGATAATTCCACCCTACGATCGATCCGATTTGGGCACATCTTGAGAGGAAAAAAGAAGCAAAGTCGGTATCTTATGACTCAAAGGACTTTTGGGTTTCCCTTTTTCATGCAAAAGGCATAGATTTTGCATGAAAAACTTATGGAATCATACCATAGGCCGATAATTTTACAAATTGCAGCTAATAATGAAGTTAAAAGAAAGTTTGCTTTTAAAGCTAAATGGGTAGAGAGCGAGTCTTGTGAGTCACTGATAACAGATGCATAGGGGGGTTCGGTTCTTTTCAAGTTGCTAGGAAAACTCAAAATTGCAGTATTTAACTTTGCAAATGGAATAAGCATTTTTTTTATAATGTTAGCTTAAAAATTAAAAATAAAATGTGAGAGTTGAATGAACTTTATATGCAAACTAGTTTTTCTAAAGAAAAAGAGTAGGCTATAATGTATGAACTTATCACACCTTGCAAAATGGATGAGCTTCACTAGATCCAAAGATCTAGAGTTAATTGGCTCATGTTAGGAAAAAATCGCAAGCGCACAGTATCACCAAATAGTATAAAAATATCATCCCATAGAGACTAGTTCTAACCACCTATTAACCCAATTTTCCATTGTCTAAGGCTATCGAATATGGAATTTGGAAAAGAAAATTAAATGGCAATTAAACGAATTCTATAAAAATAAAACAACTATAAGAATGACGAAATAAACAATTGGTGAATGCAATGGTTAGGAATTGAATCTATTCACAATCCTTTAAGCTCAATTAATGAACATATTAGACTTGCAAATCCCAGGTAATTCTAAATTATTGATTAATCTTTCTCAAGTAATAACTAATTTTAATTCATAACCTTCAAACAAGAATATTAAATCCCAACTCTCATTGTGAATTCAATCCCTTGAATTAAATTATAAATTTATTCACCCACACCCGAGTGGAATTTAATTTACATATGATATCTCTACCTATAAGAAATTTGAATCTATATTTATAGTTCCATTAATATTTTGATATCTCAATGTAAAACCCTAATTTTAATTATGCTAATGGTGATTAAGCATCAATATATAATAAGCATAATAAACATAGTTTGCAAGAACTAATAATTCAGTAATTAAAGAAAAAACTGATTCATGTTAAATCATCAATCCCTAACCAACATGAATTTAGCCTAACATGTTGTAAAAATATTCAAATAAAATATAAAAACATCCCATGAAAATCACAAGAATAAAAAGGAGAGAAGAAAATAAAATTAGAATTTTTGTGCTCTTCGATCTTTAACTCTTGATCTCTCTTGAGTTCTCCCAATTTTCTTGCGCTTTTCCGGTGTTAATTTCTCCCAAAAAACATCTTCAAATGTTAGGTAATTGATCCCCTAAAAATTTGTTAGAGTCCTCCTTAAATAGACAATGTTTAAATGCCAAAAACTTCCAAATTAAACTGGCTTGCGACAGCAGCCCCAGGGCTGTTGTCTCAGCTGAAATCAGCCCATTTTTCCCCTCTGTGCTGCTGCTGTAGCAGCCAACCATCAGCCCCCTCTTTTACACTACAAACGCGTCCATGCATCTCTGGTGTGATAGCAACTAACGGTAAGCCCCAAATTCAAGCGAAACACCCTCTAATCACCCCAAAAGAGTCCCAATTCACCTACAAAAAATAAAGAAACAAAATAAACTAAATACTAACATTAAAAAAATTAATCAAAGTATAAAAACTACCTAATTACTTGAAATAAAATACCCAAATAAATAATAAAATTGCACACAAACAGATCCATGCAAGCAGTTGATTTGAATGATAAATTCTTCAAATTACCAGCAGCAATGAGAAGGCAAAAAAAAAATCTAAATTGTGAAAATTAAAAATCATCAAAACTACTGGTTTAAAGATGAGGAAAGTATTAGGAGTCATATTTTTGAGTTTTATAAAGCTCTTTATACTAGTAATGCATATGGTGAATGATGATATAGGAAGGATCACTGAGTCTATTCCTAAAGTGGTAACAAAGGATGTGAATTCTGCTCTCTTAGCTCCATTTTCTATGTAGGAAGTTAAATCTACAATTTTTAATCTGGGGAAATATGAAGCTCCTAGACCTGAGGGTTTTGGGAGGGGTTCTTTCAATAGTATATATTAGCATATTGTGGGTCGAGAGATTTTTCATTTAGTAACTTAGTTTTTTAATGCAATATAGTATTTATACTTAAAGTGCCTAATCTTTATAGACCCATTAGTTTATGTAATTTTATTTACAAAATTATTTCAAAAGTTATAATTAACAAAATGAAGCCATGGTTGCCAGTTTTAGTACTAACTTATCAGGCTGCTTTTACACTTGAAAGGAATATACATGACAATAGTTTGATTGCTCATGCATCTTTCGCACTTTGAGCAAGACAAATAATATAGCTAGTAATAGAGCTATAAAATTATATATACATAAGGCGTATAATATGGTAAATTTGTCTTTTTTACAAATTTTTTTGAAGATAATAGGAATGGGTTTTGCTAATAAGTTTGTTCAAATAATAATGCAGTGTGTGTATGGTATCATATAGGATAGTGGTTAATGCGAAAGTCGAGTGAAATATTCCTAGCAGAGGAATAAGGCAAGGTGACCCATATTTTATTTGCAGTTGACATCCTACTTTTTGCACAGGCATTTGTCGAAAAGGCTAGAATCATAGAGGATATCCTTGATGAAAATTGTAATATTTCGAGTCAAATAAGAATAAATAAGGAAAAATATGGTATCCATTTTGGAAAGAATGTTCATGTCTTTGCAGGATGATATCTTGGGGGTGCTGGGCATTAAAAGGCATAGTAACAAAGATAAATATCTTGGCTTACTTGCTTTGTGGGGAAGGTCAAAATAAAAGACTATCTTTTAAAAGAGCATTCATTCAAAAAGCTCACTTGTAGAGGCATAAAACACTGAAGTAATGGTTATATCAACCTTACAATCTCTGCTTACTTAGGCCATGTCCAGCTAAAGGTGTAACTGAGTAAAGCCGGCTCACGAGCTACTCGGGATAGACTCGAAAAAAACTCGAAATCGACTCGATTATTGTAGAGTCGAGCAAGAGAGCTACTCAAGCTCGCGAGCTTAATCAAGCCTATCGAGTTCGAGTCGAGTTTAATATATTTACTATTTTACCCTTTATTTTAATATAATTATAAATATATTTTTGCTAACCGAGTCAAGTTTGAATATGTTAAAATATATAATTTGAAAAATTTATAAATTTTATTTAATTAATCGAGTTGAACTAAGTCGAGTTCGAGTATATGAATTATTTAATCGAGTCGAGGTCAAGCTTAAAAAAAAAGCTCGAACGAGTTCGAGTTGAGCTTGAGCTTCAAGTTTGAAACTCGAGTCAAGCTCGAGCTTAGTAGTGTGTTGACTCGACTTGGCTCGATTACACCCCTATATCCTGCTTTAATTTCCTATAAGCTTTTGTCAAGAGATAAATTCTCTGATAGAATATTAAAATTTTGGAGGGGGCAGTCAACTGAGAAAAGGGTTTTGAGATTAGAGAGATGGAAGTAATGACGAGATCTAAGATTAGAGGAGGGATAGGTTTAGAGATATAGAAATTTTTAATTTAGCCTAGCCAAACAAGTTTAAAGATTCAAAATCCTAACCACTTATGGGCCAGAATCATGAAAGGGAGATATTCCCTAGTGGATACTTGAGGAATGCTTACGAAATAACATAGCAAACAAACAAGAATAAAGAGAAAATAGAGAAGAAAAGAAGGAACACAGAGATTTAACGAGGTTCGGCAATGTACCTATATCATCGGAAGCGAGCGGCTAAAGTATTTTTCTTATTAGAACTGTCAGCTAGGGTTACTGGATACATCATGTATAAATAATAGAGATATAGTACTAATAATTACAAAATTACCGTTGTACCATAATGCTCCCGCACCCCCAACCTATGTAATTATAACCCCACAATTACACTGAGAACCCCTTAAAGGACAGATGTTGTCGCTCTGCTCCTTGCTTACGCTTTGTCCTTCCACTCTTCTACGCTCCAACATCTATCCACTCTTCCACTCTTAAAGGATTCTTGAAAATTTTCGTTCTTATCTTCTTCATTGAAAAGTCTTTTGATCACATTCGCATTCCATTGATAATCTCTAATAATACCTGAAACGAATAAAAAAAAAACTCAATGTTTTGGGGTCTAGGAGTTGTAATTTTGAAATTCAGGCTATGAGAACCAAGGATCTTCTCAATATTAATATTTCTTTCATTACCCACATTAGATCTAACCCGCCCCTAACGAGGTCTCTAGCCTGAAGTAAGCTACTTCAACTCCAAAAAAATATATTTCCCCTTTGTTGTGTATGACTCATATGTAGTAGCGATAAACATTTGTCCTTTAAGGATTCTTATATCTTCCCTTTTCAAATTATTTACTATCATTATCCCTAATATTTATGACTCATTATTTAGTTATACATTTTTTAATATTATCTATATATTTTCGGAATCTTATTTGTATATATTGAAAATGCAAAATAATATAAAAATAGTATATAATCTTAATATAATAAGTATTTGAAACACAAAAACAGTATATATTAGCCTAATATATATATAAATATACATATTTATATTTCAAAAAAAAATTCTAGGATATTTGAAACTTTAATTATTTATTAAAACTAACATGATTTTTGTAATTTAAATATCTTAATTATAATCTCTGAAATAGAGTACAACACCTATATATATTAAAACCCAAAATAAAAACTAAAAACAAAAAAGTAAGAATAAAAATAAAAATAAGGAAAAATAAAAATTTTAAAAAACAAGGATAACATAAAATAAGTAAAAATTAAAAAATTAAAAATAAATATAAGGATAAAGG
>CATIWM010064908.1:0-14060 GCA_949671775.1 Mallotus repandus
TTTGTTTGCCTATCCATCTCATTATCTACTCGGTTAATATAATATTTACATCAATTCCCTGTGGATCGACACCCTACTTGCTCTATACTAAGTCCTTAGAGACTAGGGTTATATAAATACAATTCTACCCGCTTCAACCACCTCCACAACCAAGCCTATATTGAGAAGTTTTTGTCAAATACAACTACGATGGTAATGAAATGGGTCTTATTACTAATACAAAAACTCAATGTGTTTTGGATGCTAACACCTTGCAACTAGGAAGGGATGAAAGATTTCAACATTATTTTTTTGCTCCATCACATCCCACAAAATTACATTGTTACCTCTTGGATGACAAACTAAAAATGTTTTACACCAACCATTTGAATTTGATTTTAAGATTGGTTAGCCAAAACCATGTTTTAGTTCTTGGCTTGTATACTTCTACTCACAACAATTCAGTTCCTATTCAGCCTCACTTTAATCATCAATGTTTTTTTGAAGATCGTGCCTTTTATTTCTTATTTCCATAGTCAAAACATTAAGAATAAAAATTTGATTGTTTTGTCAAATAGTGAAGTCATGTTTCGGAGTCTCTTATTCGATAAGCCTACTTATTTAAAAAATAAATAAAACTCAACTTCACTATTTCATAAAATAACCAAATTGTTGATGTCAAATGTACCTAGTAAAGATTTGGCCATGGACATAAGAAATAAAACACACTAGATCTTTTATGATCTTCTCAAAATCTTCATGAAGAAAGTAAGTTCGAATAAAAATTAAATTATTGGGAGCAGAAGGAAAATAAGTTCAAATAAAAATTAAATTATTGTGGATAGAAGGAAAAGCATACTAAGTTAACAACTAAAACATGGCTTTTAAAGGTTCATGATAATAATAGTAAACTTCTTAAATATAGTGGAAATATTGTTGTGCATATGTCACCTAGAGGATAGAAGGTATATGCATTAAATATTAGCCTTTTTTGAATTGCTTAACTTTTATATTTTTTTATTTACATCTAAAGATCAAGAGATCAAGAAGTCGTATATAGTTAAACATAAGTAGGCACTTCAACTACCACTATTATTTTAGAGTCACTCCAATTGCCCCTATTCAACAACTAAGTACTTGGATTATAATTTATTCTACTTCTCCACAATCAACTTTTTTTTTCTATATAGACTTTATTTTCTATTTCTATTTTTTCCTTTCTTGAGCTACTGCACCTCTGTTACTTCTTCCTCATTTACCAGTGAGCTATGACAATATCTAGCAGTGGACAAGGAAGTGGAGCTGCACCACCTCTACAACCAAGCCTATATTGAGAAGTTTTATACATATACAACTACGATAGTAATGAAACGATGTTATTACTAATACACAAAATCAATGTGTTTTGGACGATAGCACTTGCAACTTAGAAGGGATGAAAGATTTCAACATTATTTTTCAGCTTGATCCCACCCCGCATAATTACATTGTTACCTCTTGGATAACAAAATAAAAATGTTTTACACCAACCATTTGAATGTAGTTTTAAGATTAGTTAGCCAAAAGCCATGTTTTAGTTCTTGAGTTGTATATTTCCAGTCCTAACAATCGGAGTTCCTATTCAACCTCACTTTGTTCATCAAGAATTTTAGAAGGTCGTATATTTTATTTCTTATTTCCATAGTCAAAACTTTAATATTAACAATTTGATTGTTTTGTCAAATAGTGAAGTAAAGCTTTGGAGTCTCTTATTCGATGAGCGTACCGAAGTCAAAAAAATACACAAAACTTGGCTACACTATTCCACAAAAAACAAACTGTTAATATGAAATGTACACAGTAAAGATTTGACCATCGACATAAGAAATAAAAGTCAATAGATCATTTATGATCCTCTCGAAATCTTCATAAAGAAAGTAAGCTCGAATAAAAACTAAATTATTGGGAGATGAAGGAAAAGTATACTCAGTTAAGAACTAAGACATGGCTTTTGAATATTCATGACAATAATAGTAGGCTTCTTAGATATAGTAAAAATATTGATGTGCATTTTTCACGTCTAGGTCAGAAGGTGTATGCATTAAATATTAGCCTTTTATAATTGCTTTATTTTCACATTTTTTTATTTACATCTAAAGACCAAGAGATCAAGAAGTTGTACATAGTTGAACATAAATAGGCACTTCAACTTCCACTATTGTTATTAAAGTCACTCCGACTATCCCTATTCAACAACTAAGTACTTGGATGATAATTTATTATACTTCTCCACACTCAGCTTTTTATCTTTTTTCTATGTAGACTTTACTTTCTATTCTTTTCCTTTCCCAAGCTACTTCATCTCTGGTACTTCTACCTCATTAACATGTGAGTTACGACAATATCCAACAGAGTACATGGAAGTGGAGATGCACCACCTCCACAACCAAGCCTGTATTGAGAATTTTTTGTCAAATACAACTATGATGGTAATGAAATGGGTGTTATTACTAATACACAAACTCAATGTGTTTTGGACACTAACACCTTGCAACTAGGAAGGGATGAAAGATTTCAACATTATTTTTTTTCTTGATCCCACCCCACATAATTACATTGTTACCTCTTGGATAACAAAATAAAAATGTTTTACACCAACCATTTTAATGTAGTTTTAAGATTAGTTAGCCAAAAGCCCTATTTTAGTTCTTGACTTGTATACTTCTGCTCCCAACAAATCTGTTCCTATTCAAACTCATTTTGTTCATCAAGATTTTAAGAAGATCGTGTATTTTATTTCTTATTTCCATTGTAGAAACTTTAATATTAACAATTTGATTGTTTTATCGAATAGTGAAGTCAAGTTTTGGAGTCTCTTATTAGATGAGCCTACTAAGGTCAAAAAAATACACAAAACTTCACTTCACCATTTCACAAAACTATGAAATTATCAATGTCAAATGTATGCAAGTAAAGATTTGACCACAGTCAAAAGAAATAAAAGACACTAGATCTTTTACGATCTTCTCAAAATCTTTATAAAGAAAGTAAGTTCGAATAAAAATTAAATTATTTGAAGGGAAAGGAAAAGTTTACAGAGCTAAGAACTAAAGCATGGCTTTTAAATATTCATGACAATAATAGTAGACTTCTTAGATATAGTAGAAACATTGTTATTCATTTGTCACCTAGAGGTCAGAAGGTATATGCATTAAATATTAGCCTTTTATGAATTGCTTTATTTTTACATTTTTTTTATTTACATCTAAAGGCCAAGAGATTAAGAAGTCATACATAATTGAGCATAAATAGGGACTTCAATTGCCATTATTGTTATTAGAGTCACTCCAACTACCCTAATTCAACAACTAAGCACTTGGGTTATAATTTATTCTACTTTTACACATTCAACTTTTATTTTTTTCTTTGTAGACTTTACTTTCTGTTTCTTTTTTTTTTACTTTCCATAGCTACTGCACCTCTAGTGCTTCATCTTTATTCACGTGTGAGCTATGACAATATCTAGCAAAGGACAAGGAAGTAGAGCTGCACCACCTCGACAAACAAGCCTACATTGAGAAGTTTTTTTCAAATACAACTTGGATAGTAATGAAATGCATATTATTACTAACACACAAACTGAATGTGTTTTGGACGCTGACACCTTGCAACTAAGAGGGGATGAATGAATTCAACATTATTTTTTTGCTTGATCCCACCCCACATAATTACATTGTTACCTCTTGGATAACAAAATAAAAATGTTTTACACTAGCCATTTAAATGTAGATTTAAGATTTGTTAGCAGAAAGCCATGTTTTATTGTACAGTTCTGCTCCCAACAATTCAGTTCCTATTCAACCTCACATTCTTCATCAAGATTTTTAGAAGATCGTGTCTTTTATTTCTTATACCCATACTCAAAACATTAATAAAAACTTAATTATTGGGAGTAGAAGGAAAAGTATATTGAATTAAGAACTAAAACATGGCTTTTGAATGTTCATGACAATAATAGTAGAGTTCTTAGATATAGTAGAAATATTGTTGTGCGTTTGTTACCTAGAGGTTAGAAGGTATATCCATAAAATATTAGTCTTTCATAAATTACTTTATTTTTATAGTTTTTTTATTTACTTCAAAAGGCCAAGAGATCAAGAAGTCGTAAATAGTTGAACATAAATAGGCACTTCAACTACCACTATTGTAATTAGAGTCATTCCAACAACCCCTTTTAAACAACTAAGTACGTGGATTACAATCTATTCAACTTCTCCACACTCAGCTTTTTATGTTATTTCTATATAGACTTTACTTTCTATTTTTTCCTTTCCTGAGCTACTTCATCTCTGGTACTTCTACCTTATTTTACAAGTGAGCTATGACAATATCCAATAGAGTACAAGGAAGTGGAGTTGCACTACCTCCACAACCAAGCCTTTATGAAGAAGTTTTTGTTAAACACAACTACAATGATAATGAAACGAGTGTTATTACTAATAGACAAACTCAATGTGTTTTGAATGTTAAAACCTTGTAACTAGGAAGGCATGCAAGATTTCAACAATATTTTTTCGCTTGATCCCACCCTACATAATTACATTGTTACCTCTTGGATAACAAAATAAAAATACTTTACACTGACAATTTGAATGTAGTTTTAAGATTAGTTAGTTAAAAGCCATGTTTTAGTTGTTGACTAGTATACTTCTACTCCCAACAATTCAATTCCTATTCAACTTCACTTTGTTCATCAAGAATTTTAGAAGGTCATGCCTTTTATTTCTTATTTTCGTGGTCAAAACTTTAATATTAACAATCTGACTGTTTTGTCAAATAGTGAAGTCTCGTTTTGGACTCTTTTGTTTGTTGAGCCTAATGAGGTCAAAAAAATTCACAAAACTTGACTTCACTATTTCTCAAACTAACAAAATTGTTAATGTCAAATGTACATAGTAAAGATTTGACCATTGAAATAAGAAATAAAAGACACTAGACCTTTTATGATCTTCTCAAAATCTTCAGGAAGAAAGTAGGTTCTAATGTTCATGACATGACTAAATTATTAAGAGTAGAAGTAAAAGTATACTCAGTTAAGAACTAAAACATGGCTTTTAAATGTTCATGAAAATAATAGTAGGCTTCTTTGATATAGTAGAAATAGTAGACTTCGTAGATAAAGTAAAAATATTGCTATGCATTTGTCACCTGGAGGTCCAAAGGTATATGCATTAAATAATTGCCTTTTATGAATTGTTTTCTTTTACATTTTTTTAATTTATATCTAAGGGGGAAGAGATCAAGAAGTCGTACATAGTTGAACTTAAATAGGCACTTCAACTACCACTATAGTAATTAGAGTCATTCCAACTACCCCTATTCAAGAACTAAGTACTTGGATTATAATTTCTTTTACTTCTCCACACTTAACCTTTTATGTTTTTTTATGTAGACTTTACTTTCTAGTTTTTGCCTTTCCTGAGCTACTTCACCTCTAGTACTTCTACCTCATTCATAGCAGAGGACAAGGAAGTGGAGCTGCACCACCTCCATAACCAAGCCTATATTGAGAAGTTTTTGTCAACTGCAACTATGATGGTAATGAAACGGGTGTTATTACTAATGCACAAACTTAATGTGTTTTGGATGCTAACACCTTACAACTAGGAAGGGATGAAAGATTTGAATAACAAAATAAAAATGTTTTACACCAACCTTTTGAATGTAGTTTATAGATTAGGTAGATAAAATCCTTATTTTAGTTCTAGACTTGTAGACTTCTACTCCCAAAAATTTAGTTCCTACCTAACCCCACTTTTTTCATCAAGATTTTTAAAGGATCGTGTGGTTTAATTCTTATTTGCAAGGTAAAAACTTTAATATTAACAATTTTATTGTTTTGTCAAATAATGAAGTCAAGTTTTGGAGTCTCTTATTCGATGAGCATACTAAGGTAAAAAAAATACATAAAACTTGACTTCACTACTTCACAAAATAACAAAATTGTTAATGTCAAATGTACTCAGTAAAGATTTGACCATGGACATAGGAAACAAAAAACACTAGATCCTTTATGATGTTCTCAAAATATTCATAAAGAAAGTAATTTTGAATAAAAACTAAATCATTGGGTGTAGAAGGAAAAGTATATTGAGTCAAGAACAAAAACATGGCTTTTGAATGTTCATGACAATAATAGTAGACTTGTTAGATATAGTATAAATATTATATTGCATTTGTAATCTTGAGGTCAGAAGGTATATGCATTAAATGTTAGTCTTTTTTGAACTGCTCTATTTTTACATTTTTTTATTCACATCTAAAGGGCAAGAGATGAAGAAGTCGTACATAGTTGAACTTAAATAGGCACTTCAACTACCACTATTGTTATTAGAGTCACTCCAACTACCCCTATTTAAAAACTAAGTACTTGGATTATAATTTATTCTACTTCTCCACACTCAGTTTTTTTTTTCTATGTAGACTTTACTTTCTATTTATTTTTTTCCTTTCCTAAGCTACTTCACCTCTAGCACTTCTTACTCATTCACTAGTGAGCTTTGACAGTGTCCAGCAGAGGACAAGGAAGTGGAACTGCATCACTTCCATAATTACGCCTATATTGAGAAGTTTTTGTCAAATACAGGTACGATGGTAATGAAACGAGTGTTATTACTAATACACAAACTCAATGTGTCCTAGACGCTAACGCCTTGTAACTAGGAAGGGATGAAAGATTTCAACATTATTTTTTTGCTTGATCCCACCCCACATATTTACAATGTTACCTCTTAAATAAAAAAAAAATTTTTACACCAGCAATTTGAATGTAGTTTTAAGATTAATTAGCCATAAGCCTTGTTTTACTTATTGACCTGTATACTTCCACTCCCAACAATTTAGTTCCTATACAACCTCAGTTTGTTCCTCAAGATTTTTAGAAGATTACGTCTTTTATTTCTTATTTACATAGTCAAAACATTAATATTAACAATTTGATTATTTTGTCAAATAGTGAAGTTAAGTTTTGAAGTCTCTTATTCGATGAGCCAAATATGGTAAAAAAAATAACCATAAAACTTCACTTCACTACTTCACAAAACAACTAAATAGTTAATAACAAATGAACCTAGTAAAGATTTGACCATGGACAAAAGAAATAAAAGACACTAAAGCTTTTATGTTCTTCTCAAAATCTTCATGAAGAAAGTAAGTTCAAATCAAAGCTAAATTATTGGGACTAGAAGGAAAAGTAAACTGAGTTAAGAACTAAAACATGGATTCTAAATGTTCATGCCAATAATAATATACTTCTTACATATAGTAGAAATATCGTTGTACATTTGTCACCTAGAGGTCAGAAGGTATATGTATTAAATATTAGCCTTTTATGAATTGCTTTCTTTTTACATTTTTTTTATTTACATCTAAAGGCCAAGAAATCAAGAAGTCGTACATAGTTGAATATAAATAGGCACCTCAACTACCATTATTGTTATTAGAGTCACTCCAACTACCCCTATTCAACAACTAAGTACTTGGATTATAATTTATTCTACTTCTCCACACTCTGTTTTTTATTATTTTTCTATGTAGACATTACTTTCTGTTTCTTTTTTCCTTTCCTGAGCTACTTCACCTCTAACGCTTTTTCCTCATTCACAAGTGAGCTATGAAAATATCCAGCATAGGACAAGGAAGTGGAGCTGCACCACTTCCACAACCGAGCCTATATTGAGAAGTTTTTGTCAAATACAACTACGATGGTAATGAAATGGGTATTATCACTAATACATAAACTCAATGTGTTTTGGACGTTAAAACTTTCAGACTAGGAAGGGATGAAATATCCCACCCCACATAATTACATTGTTACCTCTTGGATAACAAAATCAAATTGCTTTACACCAGCCATTTGAATATAGTTTTAAGATTATTTAGACAAAAGCCTTGTTTTAGTTCTTGACTTGCGTACTTCCACTCCCAAAAATTCAATTCCTATTCAACATCACTTTGTTCTTCAAGATTTTTAGAAGATCGTGTCTTTTGTTTCTTGTATGCATAGTCAAAAGAATAATATTAACAATTTCATTATTTTGTCAAATAGTGAAGTCAAGTTTTGGAGTCTCTTATTCGATGAGCCTACTGAGGTTAAAACAATACACAAAACTTGACTTCACTATTTCACAAAACAACTAAAATGTTAATGTCAGATGTGCCCAGTAAAGATTTGACCATGGACAACACATATAAACGACACTAGATCTTTTATGATCTTCTCAAATTCTTGATGAAGAAAGTAAGTTCGAATAAAAACTTATTTTTTGGGAGTATTTTGAAAAATATACTGAATTAAGAAATAAAACATGGCTTTTGAATGTTCATGACAATAGTAGTTGACTTCTTAGATATAGTAGAAATATTGTTGTGCATTTGTCACCTGGAGGTTAGAAGGTATATGCAATAAATATTAGTCTTTTATGAATTACTTTATTTTTACACTTTTTTTATTTCCATCTAAAGGCCAAGAGATCAAGAAGCCGTATATATTTGAACTTAAATAGGCACTTTAACTACCACTATTGTTATTAGAGTCACTCCAACTATTGCTATTCAACAACTAAGTGTTCAGATTATAATTTATTCTACTTCTCTATACTCAACTTTTTATTTTTTTTCTTTGTAGACTTTACTTTCAATTTTCTTTTTTTCCTTTCCTGAGCAACATCACCTCTAGGACTTCTTCCTTATTGATAAGTGAGCTATGACAATATCTAGCAGAGGCTAAGGAAGTGGAGCTCCACCACCTACGACGGTAATGAACGGGTGTTATTACTAATACACAAACTCAGTACATTTTGGATGCTAACACCTTGCAACTAGGAAGGGATGAAATATTTCCACATGATTTTTTTGCTAGATCCTACCCCACATAATTGCATTGTTACCTCTTGGATAATAAAATAAAAATGTTTTACACCAGCCATTTGAATGTAGTTTTAATATTAGTTAGCCAAAAGTCATGTTTTAGTTCTTAACTTGTATAATTCCACTCCCAACAATTCAGTTCATATTAAACGTCACTTTGTTCATCAAGATTTTTCGAAGATCGTGTCTTTTATTTATTATTTCCATTGTCATAGCTTTACTATTAATAATTTGATTGTTTTGTCAAATAGTGAAGTCAAGTTTTGGAGTCTCTTATTCGATAAGGCTACCAAGGTAAAAAAAATAAACAAAACTTGACTTCACTATTTCACAAAACAACCAAATTGTTAATATCAACTGTATCCAGTAAAGATTTGACCATGGACATAAGAAATAAAAGACACTGGATCTTTTATGATCTTCTAAAAATCTTCATGAAGAAAGTAAGTTCGAATAAAAACTAAATTATTGGGAGTAGTAGGAAAAGTATATTGAGTTAAGAAATAAATCACGGCTTTTGAATGTTCATGACAATAATAGTATATTTTTTTGATATAATAGAAATATTGATGTGCATTTATCATATGTAGGCTAGAAGGTATATGCTTTAAATATTAGCCTTTTATGAATTGCTTTATTTTTACGTTTTTTTTTATTTACATCTAAAGGCTAAGAGATTAAGAAGTCGACATAGTTGAACATAAATAGGCATTACAACTACCACTATTGTTATTAGAGTGACTTTATCTACCCCTATTCAACAACAAAGTTCTTGGATTATAATTTATTCTACTTCTCCATATTTAGCTTTTTATTTTTTTCTATATAGACTTTACATTTTGTTTCTTTTTCTTCCTTTGTTGAGCTATCTCACCTTTAGCACTTCTTCCTCTTTCACAAGTGAGCTATGAAAATATATAGTAGAAGACAAGGAAGTAGAGTTGCACCACCTCCAAAACCAAGCCTATATTGAGAAGTTTTTGTCAAATACAACGGCGATGGTAATGAAACATGTGTTATTACTAATACACAAACTCAATGTGTTCTGGACGCTAACACCTTGCAACTAGGAAGGGATGAAAGATTTCAACATTATTTTTTCGCTTGATCCTAGCCCACATAATTACATTTTTACCTCTTGGATAACAAAATAAAAATGTTTTACACCAGCCGTTTGAATGTAGTTTTAAGATTAGTTAGCCTAGAGCGCTGTGCTAGTTCTTGACTTAAATATTTCCACTCCCAACAATTTTATCTCCCATTCAACCTCACTTTGTTCATCAAGATTTTTAGAAGTTCATCTCTTTTATTTCTTATTTCCATAGTTGAAACTTTAATATTAACAATTTGACTGTTTTATCATTTAGTAAAGTCAAGTTTTGGAGTCTCTTATTCGATGAGCCTATTATGGTAAAAAAATACGCAAAACTTGACTTTACTACTTCTTATAAAAACTAATTTTTTAATGAAAAATGTACTAACTAAAGATTTGACCATGGACATAGGAAATAAAAGACACTAGATCTTCTATGATCTTCTCAAAATCTTCGTGAAGAAAGTAAGTTCGAATAAAAACTAAATTATTGGGAGTAAAAGGAAAAGTATACTGAGTTAAGAACTTAAACACGGTTTTTGAATGTTCATGACTATTATAATAGACTTATTAGATATATTAGAAATATCGTTGTGCATTTTCACTTGAAGGTCAGAAGATATATGCATCAAATATTAGCCTTTTATAATTTGCTTTAGTTTTTACATTTTTTTAATTTAGATCTAAAAGCCAAGAGAATAAGAAGTCGTACGTTGTTGAGTATAAATAGGCACTTCAACTACCACTGTTGTTATTAGAGTCTGTCCAACTACCACTATTCAACAACTAAGTACTTGGATTAAAATATATTGTACTTCTCCACACTCAGCTTTTTATTTTTTTCTGTGTAGACTTTGCTTTATGTTTCTTTTTTTTCCTTTCCTGACCTACTTCACCTCTGGTACTTCTTCTTCATTTATAAGTGAGCTATGAAAATATCCAGCAAAGGCCAAGGAAGTGGAACTGCACCACCACCACAACCAAGCCAATATTGAGAAGTTTTTGTCAAATACAACTTCGATGGTAATGAAACGGGTCTTACTACCAATACACAAACCCAATGTGTTTTGGACGCTAAAACCTTATAACTAGGAATTTATGAAAGATTTCAACATTAGTTTTTTGCTTTATCCCACCCCACATAATTACATTATTACCTCTTGGATAACAAAATAAAAATATTTTACACCATCCATTTGAATTTAGCTTTAAGATTGGTTTGCCAAAAGCTCTTTTTTAGTTCTTGACTTAATACTTTCACTCCCAAAAATTAAGTTCTTATTCATCCTCACTTTGCTCAACAAGATTTTTAGAAGATTGTGTCTTTTATTTCTTATTTTGATAGTCAAAACTTTAATATTAATAATTTGATTGTTTTGTCAAATAGTGAAGTTAAGTTTTGGAGTCTCTTATTTGATGAGCCTACTAAGGTAAAAGAAACACAAAACTTGACTTCACTATTTCAAAAAAAACCAAATTATTAATGTCAAATGTACCAGTAAAGATTTAACCATGGACATAACAAAATAAAAGACATTAGATCTTTTAAGATCTTCTCAAAATCATCATGAAGAAAGTAAGTTTGAATAAAAATTAAAGTATTAGGAGTAGAAGGAAAAGTATACTGAGCTAAGAACTTAAAAAGGCTTTCGAAAGTTCATAGCAATAATAGTAGACTTCTTAGATATAGTAGAGATACCATTGTGCATTTGCCACCTAGATGTCAGAAGGCATATGCATTAAATATTAGCCTTTAATGAATTGCTTTCTTTTTATAATTTTTTACTTACATCTAAAGGCCAACAGATTAAGAAATCATGCATAGTTGATCATAAATAGACACTTCAACTACCACTATTGTAGTTAGAGTCACTCCAACTACCCCTATTCAACAACTAAGTACTTGGATTATAATTTATTCTACTTCTCCAAACTCAGCTTTTTATATTTTTCTATGTAGACTTTACTTTCTGTTTCTTTTTTTTTTCCTTTCTTGAGCTACTTCACCTCTGGTACTTCGTCCCGATTCACAAGTGAGCTATGACAATGTCCAGCAAAAGATAAGGAAGTGGAGCTGCACCACCTCTATTACCAAGCCTATATTGAGAAGTTTTTGTCAAATACAACCATTAGTGTAATGAAATTAGTGTTATTACTATTACACAAACTCAAAGTGTTTTTGACGCTAACACCTTGCAACTAGGAAGGGCTAAAAGATTTCAACATTATTTTTTTGCTTGATCCCACCCCACATATTTACATTGTTACCTCTTGGATAACAAAATAAAAATGTTTTACAACAACCATTTGAATGTATTTTTAAGATCAGTTAGCCAAAAGCCCTGTTTTAGTTATTGACTTGTATACTTTGACTCCCAACAATTTAGTTCCTATTGAACCTCACTTTGTTCATCTTGATTTGTAAAAGATCATGCCTTTTGTTAATTATTACCATAGTCAAAACTTTAACATTAACAATTTGATCATTTTTTCAAATAGTTATGTCAAATTTTGGAGTCTCTTATTCGATGACCCAACCGAGGTCAAAAAAATACGCAAAACTTGACTTCACTATTTCACAAAACAACCAAATTATTAATGTCAAATGTACCCAGTAAAGATTTGACCATGGACATAAGAAGTAAAAGACACTAGATCTTTTATGATCTTCTCAAAATCTTCTTGAAGAAAGTAAGTTCGAATAAAATTTAAATTGTTAGGAGTAGAAGGAAAAGTATAGTGAGTTAAGAACTAAAATAAGTCTTTTGAATGGTTATGACAATAATATTAGCCTTCTTAGATATAGAAGAAATATCGTTATGCATTTGTCGCTTGGAGGTCAGAAGATATATGCATTAAATATTAACCTTTCATGAATTGCTTTATTTTTACATTTTTTTATATACATCTAATGGCCAAGAGATCAGGAACTCATGCATAGTTGAACGTAAATAGGCATTCCAACTATCGCTATTTTTATTAGAGTCGCTCCAACTACCCTTATTCAATAACTAAGTACTTAGATTATAATTTATTCTACTTCTCCACGCTCTGCTTTTTATTTTTTTATGCGGACTTCACTTTCTATTTCATCTTTTTTTTCCTTCCTAAGATTCCTAACCTCTGGCACATCTGCCTCATTCACAAGTGAGGTAAGATAATATCCAGGAAAGGATAAGGAAATGGAGCTGCACCACCTCAAAAACCAAGCCAAAACTGAGACATTTTTGTCAAATTCAACTATGATGGTAATGAAACATGTGTTATTGCTAATACAAAAACTCAATGTGTTTTGCACACTAACACCTTACAACTAGGAAGGGATGAAATATTTCAACATTATTTTTTCACTTGATCTCACCCCACCTAATTAAATTTTTACCTCTTGGATAACAAAATAAAAATGTTTTACACCAACCATTTGAATGTAGTTTTAAGATTAGTTAGCCAAAACCCTATTTTAGTTCTTGACTTGTATACCTCTACTTGTCACACCTCGTCTCACATAGCCCGAGATGGACATTTAAAACCAACCATTCAACAAAGCGTTTAATTCAATCAAATTATATTATAAACATTACTAATAAAATTGGAAATAATATCTTGGAAAGGTTTGGTGTTATTTAGGAAATAAGACCTTTGCAGTTGATATTGTTAATTATATAATGAAAATGTAATAGTGAACTTTATTTAAGCAATGCAAAACATGTTTCTAAATAGTTGCTTTCCATATAAACTAGCCACCATCGTTTAACTTCAAATACTCTTTGACAGTACTTATAAAAACAACACTAACAATAAAATAAAATAAAATACAAGGCTTCTCTGACAAGGATGTTGGCCAACCTTACTTGAACTTTTATCCACACTCACTAGACTTTGTTCACCAACTATCAAGCCTCTCTATTTGAAAATTTTTATAAAACAGAGTAAAATGAGTACAAAAATACTCAATGAATAGATATTCCAAGCAGAAAACAATTTGGCTAAACCAAATATAATAATTATCTCAAATCAGCATAATAAGTAATTAAAAATCAAATTGTAATCGACTTGAAATATCAAAGTCATTCTTACTTTT
>CATIWM010064943.1:0-14739 GCA_949671775.1 Mallotus repandus
CTGTTGGGAAAAATAGGTCCCTTACAATCCAACAAATCCCTTCACTGCACTAGATCACAACTTGAACAAAAATACTTGAAAAATAAGACAGAGAAACACACAATAATTTAACGTGGAAAACTCTAAAATAGAGAAAAACCACGGACGTTGTCAAAAGACAACCAACAGAAAAATATTTACTATGTGAAAAATTATTACAACCACACTATAAAATATTTAACTCTCTCTCTCACACCCAAAAGCTCAAGTATACACCCAAGAGAATTTCCCTTTAAATTCTCTACTAGTATAGCTAATAGCTTTAAAAGGTACACCAAATACAAGTGGTGATTGACACACTTAATAAAAAGGGGGAAGGAGTATATTTATAGGCTAAGGTTTCCTCCATCCCTTTGTTATTTTTCAATGTGGGATAGGAGTTTTGCCAACAAAACCAACACTTATTTTTCAATGTGGGATAGGAGTTTTGCCAACAAAACCAACAAAAACCAACACTTATTTTTCAATGTGGGATAGGAGTTTTGCCAACAAAACCAACACTTACTCCATGATTAAATATTATGAATATTCATTTAATTAAAATTTTTCGGTGGAAAAGCCTTCTTAATTATTTAAAATTCTAATATCTTAATTTTAAATTAAAATTTCCTTGAAATAACCATAATTAAGGAATAAGACACATAAATTAAATGCCTTTATTAATTTATTTAATTTGAAAATATAAGTAATTATCATTGGTTTCAATGCTGAAAATTGTCTGGGAATTTCATATACATTGATGGAACATCACCGTTCGAGTCCATCCGAACACTAGAATAGCAACAAGACCCGAGAATCATCGGGTAAGAATTTTAACTAAAAAACTTGAAAATTTTCGAATAATTCTTTAAGTCTCTTTGACCTTGAGACTAAATTTATTACGAAGAGATTTACAACGAAATGTGAGAAAAAAAATATTTCACTGAAATTCTGGAAATATTAAATCTTATTATAATTAAAAGTGCATGTAAATAATAAAAAAATAACAATCGTAATGTAGGTACACTCTAACCTTGAATGTCATAATTGGAATAATTTTAGAGTATTGACATGTCCATGATTATTAAGGTGCAATGATGAGTCTTATTTATTATTTATGATTACAGCTGTCTCAGTGTGAGACTATTGTGAGTTGAGTTGTTATTGTTGACTAACTATTGTTAACTGTCTTTGGGATAGCATATAAGTTCAATATGC
Organism: Mallotus repandus; assembly: GCA_949671775.1. Taxonomy (NCBI): domain Eukaryota; kingdom Viridiplantae; phylum Streptophyta; class Magnoliopsida; order Malpighiales; family Euphorbiaceae; genus Mallotus; species Mallotus repandus. The sequence continues at coordinate 1,237 of CATIWM010064943.1, forward strand.
CTTTAGAGCGAACTTAAGTGGTTAACGAGTGTGCATACTGATTCTATAAATAATTATGCTATGAGAAAGAGTAATAAATAAAAATGCTATAGACTATAGGCTGTAGCGCTCAGAGAGACTAGTAGTATAACCCATAGGTTGCTGTGAAATGCAATTGTATGGTAATGCTCGTGTCTTGCCTGTGAGAGGCAGATTTATAAAGTTTAAATAAAAAATTTGATGTAAGACATTACTGTTTTAAATTTTAAGGTTATCTACTATAAGAAACAATTAATGTCATGCGAAGTGAATAACAAATAGTAAAAGAGAATCATAAAGGGTATATAAATAATTTCTTAACAGTCTTTTTAGAATTTACGACAATTTTCAATAAATGACAATTTGGTAAAAACTATGTGCAATGCATCTTGATATAATATTTTGTGCTCATTTCATTGTTCATGTTAAATATTGTGTTTCCTATTTTTGGTTGTGTTTTTAGTCACTTACTGGGTAATTTCCTTACAAAATTACTCACGCTCTTTTCTTTATTCATTTTCAGAATAAGATTATATATGTCTAACCAGAGTAGACGTTATGGCAGTTCAGCACACCACCACAGTATTTGAGGTTGCCAAGGTAGAGACATTAGTTAAGTATGTTATAATTCATGACCATGATGTGGAGTTTGCTTTTTGACTAACTATTGAGCTTATGGGTTTTGATGTGCCAATGGATGGTGTACATCTTTGGAGTAGACTTGAGAAGTCCTCTGACTATAGAGGGTTTTTGGATCATGATGCTCTATTATTTTGCTTTCATAGTTGTATAACCCGTACTCTCGTTAAACATATTGTTGGCGAAAATAAGCCCCTTACAATCCAGCAAATCCCTTCACCACACTAGATTACAACTTGAACAAAAATACTTGAAAAATAAGATAGAGAAACACACAATAATTTAATGTGGAAAACTCCCAAATTAGAGAAAAACCACGGGCGTTGTAAAAAGACAACCAAGAGAAAAATATTCACTATGTGAAAAATTATTACAACCACACAACAAAATATTTAACTCTCACTCACACCCAAAAGCTCAAGTATACACCCAAGAGAATGTCTCATAAATTCTCTACTAGTATAGCTAATAGGTTCAATGGTACACTAAATACTATATGGTGATTGACATATTTTAACCAAGAGGGGGATGAGTCTATTTATAACCTTAAAGACTCCTCCTATTCTCACAACAAAACAATGTGGGATTAGCAAATTTTTGCCAAAACTAACTAACCTTCTTCCTTCTCTTCTTTTTAATATGAGATAACACCCATCTTTTAATTTTTTATCATTCTTCAACAATCTCCACCATGATTAAAAATTAAAAGAACAACAGTTGCCTCACATAACACCATCAGCTATGACAGTCACAATTCTAGAAAATAAGAATTGTCATACTCCACCATAAGAGTATACACACTTGGAATTCACCAACTCCAAGAATTTCATCTCAGCTCATGTCGGAAAAATCTTGCTGAAATTTATAGTGCAACTCTCACCCTTGGTTTTTCGGAGAGTTCCTCAACCATCGACATCCTTTCCACCACACACCTCGCATCTACACCAAGCCAGTGCCCGCGTGAAAACTTGTGGACCCGTTAGCAGTAACACATCCTCTTCCATGGCAACTCTTGGAAATCAAAAAACATGCTAAAAGGATAATTCAGTCTCTTATGGAGAAAAGAGACCCACTGCTAGCAACAATATCAGCATCTCCATATACTGATTTTGGAGCAATTTGCCTAACCCCGCTCCACCAGCAATTTTTCTTTAGGTGCCAAGATTGCCCACACCTTGCAAACTCTTGTGTAAACCAGGTTGATTATCATTGACTTTATCTCGCCACAAGCCAATATCAACACCCTCATAAAATTTCTCCACCTCAAAAGGCAACCCGAGAGAATTTTTTACTATGTGATAAATTGTTACAATCACAACACTCTCAATATTTCTTTTAAAGTGCATTTTTGCTCAACAATGCACAGTACCTCATGCTACAGTGGCCTCTCACGTGAATAATAAGTGAACAATTGTGTCACAAAATGCACTAAGAAAGTTTCCAGGAAAGATTGGGGGGACACAAACGGTACCACTTAAGTCCCAATCTCCTTAGGCGATTATAGCCTTTGTGACAAAACTTTCTTGGCTACACTTACTTACATAATACCACACTCAATAAACACAAGAACGTATTTAAAGGACCTCTAGTTGGATCAATAATAATTTCTAAAAAATCTTTTCTGATGTAGAAGATTGGACAAAGCCGCAACTACAGAGCATACTAAGAATTTAAAGAAATTCCTACGCCTCCTTCAAGCTTTTACCGAACCATCGTCTCTGATACCAATTGTTAGGGAAAATAAGCACCTTACAATCCAACAAATTCCTTCACCACACTAGATCACAACTTGAACAAAAATACTTCAAAAATAAGACAGAGAAACACACAATAATTTAATTTGGAAAACTCCCAAATTGGAGAAAAACCACGGCCGTTTTCAAAAGACAACCAAGAGAAAAATATTCACTATGTGGAAAATTATTACAACCATACTACAAAATATTTAACTCTCACTTACACCCAAAAGCTCAAGTATACACCCAAGAGAATTTCCCATAAATTCTCTACTAGTATAGCTAATAGGTTCAATGGTACACCAAATACTACATGGTGATTGACATATTTTAACCAAGAGGGGGAGGAGTCTATTTATAACCTTAAAGACTCCTCTCATTCTCACAACAAAATAATGTGGGATTAGCAAATTTTTGCTAAAACTAACTAACCCCCTTCCTTCTCTTCTTTTCAATATGGGATAACACCCATCTTTTAATTTTTTTATCATTCTTCAACACGTGCTAGCTTGAAGAACTATTTGTAAATATAAACTACTATGGTGTTACTTCAATCTATGCTATATACGTGAAGTTTATTTAATAGCATGTACATTGTGTTGCGACTATTTATTTATAAAAATAATAATAATACTTGCCATGGAGGATTATTATAGAATGTATATATATCATTAAAGGGTTAATAAGACATATTTGGAGGAGTGATTAAATGATCGAGCGATGCTTCACACTGTCATCCTTTTTATGGATGGGATTTACCATGTGAGGATGATGGGGTGAGGTGTTCGTTACATAAACTATTGTCGCCCTCTTTTTTCTTTTTCTTTTCTTAAACTCTCTAATGGCACCCTTAAAAACAAAACTCTCAGTTGGCACAAATTTTTCTGATAAACTCAACAAATATGTTAATTGACCATATGATCTTTGCTATGCTTTTCTTTCCTTGGAAATCTTCTACTACCAGATGTGGCTAAACCAACAACAAATTGTCCATGGATGTGCAAACCATTAATGTAAGTGATTGCAAGATATGTAAATGTTTGCTTTTCATGATTTTCTTTACATATGAAAATATGCTTATATTATTTAGTTGATTAAAATTAAGATGTGGAATCATCATTATTTATAACATCAAATATTTTAATAAATGCAAGATTTTTTCTTTCATTTGATCCGTTTAGTTTTGTAATAAATTTGTCATTTAAGTTGAGAATGAATAATTGATTTTATATTGATTTAGGACTACTCATATAAAAGATGATGGATTCCTAGAGTTGGCATGGAATTTGCTATTATTGAAGATGTATGGCAATTTTGGATAAACTATGGTGCAAGGACTGGTTTTGATGGTAGAAAAATAATCGCTTAACAAGGATCAAAAAGATGGAAAATAAATTCTACAAGATTTGTGGGTAATAAAGAGGGGCATCGAAGGGAAGATAAGCGAGATTATCTAACTAAACATCTTTGCGTTGAGACTAGAACTGGTTGCCCAACACTGATTTTATGTTAAAGAGATTGCAAAATATAAGGTGGATGATTTTATACCTAATCACAATTATGTTCTTCATTCTCCAGAAACTATTCATATGATGTCATCACAAAGAAAGATATCGAAGGTGCAAGCTGCTAAAATTGATTTAGCGAATGTATATGGAATTAAGGCAAAAGCATCTTTTGAGCTCATTAGGAGGCAAGGTGGAGGAAAATCAAATGTTGATTATACATTACTAGATCAAAAGAATTATCTTCGAAGCAAACAATAGCGAAACTTAATGTATGGAGAAGCAAGTAGTGTATTAATGTATTTTTAGCAACAAATAATAAATAATCCATCTTATTTTCATGCAATACAATTGGATAATGAAGAACAAATAACAACTATTTTTTGGGCTAGTGCAAAAATGATTATTGGTTATGCTAGCTTTGGTGATGTGATTACCTTTTACACAACATATAAGACAAATAAAGAATTTAGGCCTCTTAATGTATTCATTGGCTTTAATCATCATAAAAAAGTTTCAATTTTTGGAGCTACTCTTTTATATGATGAAACATGTGAATCTTTTGAATGGTTGTTTAGAACATTTTTACAAGCACATCAGCAAAAAAAAAAAAAAGTCTATAACTATTTTTACAAACAAAGATCCTACAATGGCAAGTGCATTGGTTAAAGTAATGTCAGAAACTTATCATGGATTGTGCATTTGACACATAATGCAAAATGCTATAAATAATTTGGGAAATGTGTTAAAGGATGGGTCTAATCTTCTTAAAGACATTACAGAATGCATTTCGCAATATGAAGAAAAGATAATTTTTCAGTCAGATTGGGAACATATGAAAGAAAAATGGGCAGCATTTACAAAGTGAAAGAAAAATGGGCTAAATGTTATATGAAAAATATTCGCATTTTGGGGATGCAAAGTACACAACTTAGTGAGAGTTTAAGTGGAGACTTGAAGGATTACTTAAAATCTGATTTGGACTTGCCCCGATTCTTCAATCATTTTGAAAGAGTTGTGGTGGAAAAACGATAAAATGAGTTAAGGGCCGAGTATGATTCTAGAAAGAAGTTACCTAAATTGCGGATGCACAAGTCTCCTTTGGTGCAACAAGCAGTAAAAGTTTATACACCATATGTATTTAAGTTGTTTTAGGTTGAGTATGATTGGTCATTAGCTGCTTTAATAAAAGAAAGAAAAGAAGCCCAAGATATCCATGAGTATGTAGTTGAAATTTTTGATCAAGATGGAGAGTATATTGTAAAAGGGAATCCTTTTGAAAGAAATGTATTATGCAACTGTAGAAAATTTGAGAGATATGGTTTTTTATGTTGTCGTGCTTTGAAGGTTCTTAATGTGATGGGCATAAAATTAATTCCAGAGCATTATATTTTAAAGAGGTGGACAAGAGAAGCAAAGAGTGAAAGTTCGTTAATGGGAAAATTGTTTATGAGGATGTTAACTTAAATATCACATGACGTTATAGATATCTTCGCTCCAAATTGGTGAAGTTAGCATCTCGAGCATTTGAATTTAAGGATACCTATGAATTGCTAGATAAATCAATTGATGAGTTAAGCAAGCAAATTGCAACATTAAGTATGAGTCATCCTATTTTTGATGGTGAAGTTAACAATGAAGCTTGTACCTCTATGCTAAACAACAAGAAAATGGAGTTGCAGGTTTTGACTCAAAAAGCTAAAGGTTTGAAGAAACGAACATGTCAAAAAGGTAGAAAATGATTGAAGATTTGCATTGAAAAGCAACGGAAAAATAAGAAAAAAGTGACAAAGAAATACAACACTCAAAACCAGCCATCAAAGGTTTATTTCTAAAATTACTATCCTTTTTTAATCCATTTACTTGAATTTTTTTAGTAATACCCTTCATGATCTGTTCATAACACAAGACTTTACAAAATCTAATTCTATGGCATGGAGTGATGGAAGATTTGAAAATTGTTCTAATATCCATACTCAACTATTGATGGTAAATCTCATTTATATTAGTAAGTGTTTTTTTTGTATTTTTTTTATATGTTTATCACCTTCTTGCTCAGAATTCATATTGTTTTCCTTTGTTTTATATGATTATGGTTGCACAACTTTTGCTTTACTGTTAGACAAAGGATGAATTCATTTCTAAAGTTGGAGTTGGAACCATTTCTTTCAATGAAAAATGTTGACTCCTTGCCTTGCCAGCACACCTTAAATATATAATGTACAAGACATGCTATTCTGTAATCTTGGGTTCAAGCTGAAATAAACAGCTAATGTTTCTAATTACATCTATTTAATATATTAAGATATGCTAATGCTTGTATTCTTTTATTTTTCCACTCTACAAAATCAGGATCATCTGTAAGATATTCCTTTCTTTCTCAATAGCAAATTTTCTCATAATTCAAAGATTTGATCAGAATTTGACCTTCAGATGCAAGGAGAATGCATGATTTTAGAATAATAAACAATATTAAGTTTTAATTTTAATTTTAATGTGTATAATTAATAAAACAAAAATCTTCAGTAGTTTCACTCTCAAGAGAAACAAAGGTTTCTCTGTTTAATTTAATGTCCTTTGTTCTGTTTCTCTCTGTCACATTTCAGAGACTAAAAGAAAAGGTAAAAGGGAATGTTATAGATTTTTGTTTTTAACTTTATTTAATTTGTTTTTTTAAATAATGTTTTAGATTATTGGTTTCGTTTTCTACAATTCATTGCCCCAGTTCATAGCTGTTGATGATAAATGAGTTAGAACAATGGAGGAAGTTGGGAGTGTTAAAATCATTACTAATAAAAAAAAATCCTCTAGATGGTTTCTTTTGTGCAATCAAAATTAAGCAAAGTGCTCTACCAACTTCAAGAGCAAGTGGACTATGCACTTACAAAAGAATTGGCCAACAAAGATAATGGAAAAGTGGGTAAATGTTGAATGGTGATGATTGGTTCTTGTAGAGTGCATTTTGCATTATAAACAGGTGTTGAGTTTCATGCTAAAACACACCAAGAGAAGAAGAAAATCATTTGTGAGTATGAGTGAATAAGTGAGTGGTGTGTGTTGTGTATAAGAAAGAGTGTGCCATGAGTGGCAAATAAAAGTGAGATACTAGTGAGTAGGTTTTGTAGTATGTATACAAGAGTGAAAATAATTTGTGAGCTTGGCTTATAAAATATTTTCCTTTTGTAATAGCGAATTTATTTAGTTGAAAATTTATTTTCTTATTCACTATTATATTATCCCATTTTTCATGTGCTAATAATTATTTTTTAATCGACTCCAACTCAACATTTTTTTAGCAACTGCAGTTCTAATATGTAGATATCAAGACAAACGAGCCAAAATACGTATAAGAAATGAATAAACGAAGGAAATAGAAACAAATAAAACGTTTTTTAATGTCAAAAGGAGACCACTTAAGTCATTTGATTAAAAATTAAATCAACTCTCGTCATGTCCAGCTGATGTAAGACTATAAGATCAACTATTATCTCAAAAACAGAGTCCAATAATTATTACAACAATAATTCTAAAAGGATAAATACATAAATAGTATCTAAGCTTTTTCACTTTTTATTTTTATTTTAGAGTTCGAATAACTTTTTTTTTTGTAATTAAGTGTTTAAACCTATAAAAAAAATTTTAAAATGGTGTCTCTAACAAATTTTATAGGTCAAAATACTTAAGTGTCTTATTTTAAATAGTAAATTAACTTAAATATCCCTTTTTATATTAAACATATTTTCTTTTTTATTCTAATTATTTTTAAAAAAAATTTCAAAATGAAAAAAGTTTTTTTATTTATCATAATAAACCAAAAATATTAGTTTTTAAAATTTTTATTAATTATAGTGGTTGAATTCAATTTTTATTCATGATTTTAGTCAATTGAAATTTGTATTCATTAAACTTTATTTTATTTTTATTTTTAATTATAATAAAAAACCTTTTGCTTCTATTTTTATTTTAATTAAATTGTATTTGTCTTTACACTTTTTTCTGGTAAATTAAAAATTAATTTAATATTTCTATTTATTATTTTTCAATAATAATATTTTAACTTTTTTATCATATTTTAATAATATGTAACATATTTTTTGAAAATTTAACATATATATATATTTGAAATTAAAAATAAAAATGACTCTAATACTAAAAAAGGGCAATTTAAGTCAATTTACTGCTTAAAATAAGACACATATGCCCTTTAAGCTATAAAACCTGCTAGAGACACCAATTTCGAATTTTTTTTTAGGTTCAAACAAATAATTGCCAAAAATTGTTCAAACACCAAAATTGCAAAAGTGAAAAAGTTAAGACACCATTTTTGTATTTAGTCCATTCTAAAATAACACCAATGTTCGTTTTGCATTATTTTTTTTAAAGGCCAATTGGTATGAAAAAGGCAAACGCTTTCAACCTATAGCAATTTTATCCAAACTTATAAACCTGTGCAAAAATGTCCGAATTTGATATTATTCTTTGCAATTTTAACACAATTTACATTTTGGTCAAAATTTAACCCATAATTGCTGACGTGTACAATTCAGCATCAGTACACTCAATATACTAATGGACCCAATTGTCACATCAGCAAACCATGGTTTGCTATAAACAAAATGGTATCGTTTTACAAAGTTGAACCCTAATCTAGTGGGAAGATTTATTCTTTTTCCTCTTTGTAAATTATATTTTCATCCTCATTACCATGAAGTGAAACTTTGCTTCTAAAAACTGACCCAACATAATATTACTGGGCTTAGTATTGGCATGAATAACATGCGGATTCAAGCAATGGAGATATGCCATACCTTAGCTATATCAACAGCAACACTGAACCTTTTTTTCCATAGCTTCAATTCATGACACTTTTTTGTGTAAAAGTGCATCCTACAAGTTAGCATTAGGCATAAATTCATAAATCAACAACATATTGCGATATTTTCCATATGGTGAAAAGCCGAGATGTGTGATGATGTAACTAGACTCCAGTTTTGATGCGAAAAGCATCTCATTTTGGAACTCAGAGCCGAACCAACCTAAGCCTAAACGAAGAGAAGAGGAGAAAGAGTTTGTGGCTCGGCGGAGAGTGAAGTAGCAATGGGGTGGCCTAGAGTCAGATGCAACAGAGCATTTACAAGTAATTTTATGAAAGTAGACCACAAATATAAGAAGAAAAGAGAAGGCGGGCAGAAGGTGGTAGAGATTTAGGAGGTAGCAGAGGAAGAAAGCAAGATGGCATGGTGAAAGTGATAATTTTTAGAAACAGAGTTTCACCTCATGGTTTTCTAAACATTAGGGTTCAATTTTGTAAACAGCCCCATTTTGTTTACAATAAACCATGATTCTCATTTTACCATAGTTTGCTGATGTAGTGCTAGGGTCCATTAGTATAGTGAGTGTACTGACACTCAATTATCCACGTTAGCAATTATGGGTTCAATTTTGACCAAAATACAAATCATGTTAAAATTGAAAAGAACAATATCAAATTAGGGCATTTTTACAAAGGTTTATAAGTTTGGATGAAATTGCAATAGTTAAAAAACATTTGGCTTTTTTCATACCAATTCGCTTTTTTTTTAAATGTCCTTCCACATCGAGTATAACATTAAATGAATTGAACCAATTTTATTTTCATTTTGTACATTCATTGAATGTTTCACATATCTTCAAGTCTTTTATTGCTAAACTACCTCTAAATTATCTTCTACATAGAGAAAGAAAAAGTAAGCACAATATTTAATACAATTATTTAGTGGTGTTGCCAAGTTAAAGCATGGGCTTATAAACGACGTTGCTACTCAATTACAACAAGAATGTAACAATGCAGTAATCAAATAAAGACAATTCTTTATTTTTCAAAATTGTGGTTTTGCTCCTATTTGTTTAATAATAGAAAATGGTTTTATAATAGTTTAAAAACACCAATTTTAATTAAAAATACTTAAAATGACAAAAGCTAAAAACTTAAAAAGCTGCATAAACCAGTCATACTATAATTTAAGAATTCATATCTTTTAACTAATTTATTTATGATGTTTAAATTAAGTTAGGGACATTATTGTAAAATGTCTCTACCAGCGACACATTGTTTATAGCGCTACCAGCTGTATAAACCGTTATCCTTGCAACTAATATTGAATTTTGAAACAACAGCTCAATTAATTTAGATAATACTAATCTAGTTGTTCAAGCACTTAAAGTAAATTAAAGTCACTTAATAATTTTGTTCAACTTTAGATGATGCGATGATCAATAGTGGAATATACTAAAACTATGTCACACATCATGTCACATTCATTTCCGAAACCCATATTTGTTTCATATTAATTATAAATTAGAATAATTACATATATAAATATATAAACATATATAGATATTGTAAACTGATAGGGTTGGAAAAAATTATTTTGTATATTATTGCTATTAAACATAAAAATAATACATAGTATATATATATACATGTGTATGAAACAAATCTTATCATTTGTAACTATTTCTACTTTTCAAATATAACAGTATTACAAAAGTGAGCATGTGCAACCCATTAGTGTCTATTACCCCTTGGCAAACCAATGTCGAATTTTGTTAAAGACGAAGGAAAGAACACATAGCTAAAAAGCGAGGAGAAGGCAATGGCTTAGTGAATGCATTGGCTACCTGATACTTAGATAATAGAAAACGAACTTAAAACTCCTAGGAAGCTACTCATTCTCTTATGAATTGATAATAGCTCGATATGTTTTGTGCGAGCATGAAAGAGTGCATTGGATGAGAGGTAGACTGCTCCAATATTATAACATCAGAGAGAAATATGAGAGGAGGGTGAGTAACCAATTTGAGTGAGCAAGTATTTGAGCTAAAGAGCTTCTACAGTAGCATTAGCAAGTGCCTTATACTCACCTTCAGTTGATGATCTTGCAATGGTAGGCTGCTTTTTAGCATTCCATGACACTAAATTTTTGCCCTAGTAAATGCCTTAACCACTTATAGAGCAGCAATCATCTGGAAATTCACCCATGTCACTATTGGCAAAGCAATGTAACTCCAAATTAAAAGATTTTACAATAGAGAGACCATAAAAGATAGTGTGTTTAAGATGTTGAAGGAGTCTCTTAACTGATTTCCAATGAATATTAATGGGTGAATGCATGAATTGACATAGCTTATTGACAAAGAAAGCTATGTCAGGGCAAGTAAGAGTATTATACTAAAGGGCACCCACTACTTGGAGATAAATATCACTATTCTCTAAAGCAGTACCATCATATTTAGACAAAGGAGGGAACTTGCCATGGGTGTGATTGAGAGCTTGGCATGAGTCATGTGTGTTCCATCCAAGAGATCAACAATATATTTTTGTTTCATCAAGAGAAGACCAGAACCAGTGCAGAACACTTCTATACCGAGAAAGAAATGTAAGGGTTCCAAATCCTTTACAGGAAAGACACTTTGTAATTTAGTAATAAATTGATTAATCATGAGTTAAGATGTTCATGTGATCACAATGTCATCAATATAGACTAAGATAAAGAACTTATCGGTCTTAACATGTTTAAAGAAGAGAGAAATATTAGCTATAGAATTAATAAAATCGAAAGAGTAGAAAATTGCTTAGTTTGAGATACCAACACCGATGAGCTTGCTTGAGGCCATAGAGTTAACGGTGAAGCTTGCATACATAGTCTAGCTTGGTTTTATCTTGAAATCCAGTAGGTTAGCTCATGTATATCCTCATCAAGATGAGCATGTAAAAATGCATTTGAAATATCAAGTTGTCGAATAGCCTAATTAAATTGCAGTGCTAGTGTAAGAATGGTGCGAATAGTGTTAGCCTTGACAATAGGACTGAATGTATCAGTATAATCAATCTCTGGCTTTTGATGGTAGCCCTTTGTAGCTAATTAGGCTTTGTATCTAGAGATGGATCCATCAAGATTATGTTTAATGAGGAAGACCCATTTATTTTAGATAATATTGACATTTGGAGGCCTAGGAAAAACGCTCTATGTACCAGTGCTAAGCAAAGCCTGAAATTCTTCAGACATGCCCTTCTTCCAAACATCATATTTATTTGTATGGTTGAAAGTGGGACATTCAGTTTGTAGAAAATCAATTTAGGTAGTCGGGTTTGGATATTTAATAACATGGTTAGCATGGCGACGTGACATAATTTTATCATGAAGGACCATTTTATGGGTACAGGAAATATGATTAGGTGGAGGTGGATTAAAAGGAGTACGTAATTGGTTGTACTGAATCTGGTCAACAATTGAAGGGATCAGGTTAGGAGAGGTAGTAGAGGAAAGGTTAGTTAGTATTGTTTGGGTTACGGATGGGGAGGATAGAGTTAGAGTTGGAGTTTAGAGATAGGATGGGAAACAATACCTAAAGAGAGTGGAAATGGATTAGTATGAGTTACCATAAACCAAGGAGCAGAATCTGGTGGATCATGGACTTGTGCTTGAAAAATAGAATTCAAAAAATATGGAAAAGTTGATTCATCAAATTTTAAGTACCGTGAGATATAGATTTTCCCGGTAGAAACATGTAGACAATGGTAACCAAAATGGACAAGCGAGAGACCAAGATTAACACAACATGTAGTACAAAAAGAAAACTTATTTTTATTATATGCATGGAGTAAGGGGATAGGGCACAACCAAAAATCTTGAAGTGATGATACATTGGATGTGTTTTAAATAGAATAAAATAAGAACTTTTGTGTTTTAAAATTTTTGTGGGCAATGAATTAATAATTAAAATAGAAGAATCAAAAGCAAAGTTCCAATATTTAAACGAAATATTGGCATGGGCTAATAATGTAAGTCCTGTGTCTACAACATGGCGAATTTTGTGCTTAGCCACTTCATTCCGTTCGTGAGTATGAGGATGTGCAATTCGATGAAGAATGCTTGGAGTTTTAAGATATGCATATAATGTGAATTGGATTGAACACTTTTAATTTTAAGATTAAATTGTGTTTCCACTTGCTTTTGAAATAACTTAAAAACAAGAATTAATTCATTATGATTTTTTAGAGGAAAGTACCATGTGAGACAAGTATAATCATTAATGAATGAAAGAAAATAACGATGACCATTGGAAGATAAATAAAGGGTAGGTCCCATGTGTCTAAGTGCACTAATTTAAAAGGGAAGTTGCTATCATGCTTAACCTAAGGTAAAGGAAATCTAGAAAGTTTTCCTTTAAGACGAGAAGAACAAACAAAATTTATAAATTTAGAGGAACATGGTAAATGAAAATAAGAAACAATTTTATTAATGATATGAATATTCAATGACTGTTGGTATTCCGCAAGTATACGGATTCGTACAAGTAGTAATTAAATATCGATCCCACAGAGATTGCAAATTGACTATTGTAATACTAATTGTATTTGTTTGTTTAAACAACGCAAAAAATATTTTAAATGTAAATTAGAATAAATAAATTAAAACTCAAAAATTAAAATCAAATATCAATCAAATTTAAAAAGCTAGGGTTCTCATCACCAATTCAACCTTAATTAAGATCAATTAATTCCTAAACCATACCTAATCTAAATCCAATTTGAGGGTATCTAAAGAATCATAGACCTTCCT